>UESW01004105.1:348827-436829 GCA_900491605.1 Calamus simplicifolius
GCGAAGGGAGGACGAATTCATATGCCGCGGGCACATCCTCAACGCTCTATCCGATCGATTGTATGATTTATATACTAACACACAATCGGCAAAAGAGATATGGAATGCATTGGAATACAAGTACAAGGCTGAGGAGGAAGGTACAAAGAAATTTCTCATCTCTAAATATTTTGATTTCAAGATGTGTGGTGAGAAGTCAATTCTTGCACAAGTGCATGAATTGCAAGTGATTGTCAACAAACTCAAAGCAGTAAAAATCGATGTTCCCGAGTCTTTTCAAGTTGGTGCGATAATCACAAAATTACCGCTGTCTTGGAAGGGCTATAGGAAAAAACTTCTCCATAACACCGAGGATTTTTCCTTGGAGCAAATTCAGAAACACCTTCGAATCGAGGAGGAATCGAGGATGAGGGAGAAGTTGGAGAATGTCAACATTGAAACGGGGTTTTCAAATGCCAATGCTGTGAGCAAGCCTAAGGACAAAAAGGATGGCAAAGCAAACTATCTTGATCCCAAAAAGAATCAAGAAAAGTTCAAGAAAAAGAAGCCCAAGGAAAGCTATTATGTGTGTGGCAAATCCGGGCATTTTGCTCGTGACTGCAGACACCGCAGGGGCCAAATTAAGGAAGCAAATGCCACCAATGTTGACGATGATGAAATCATCGCCGCCGTGAGCAAAGTCATGGTGGTCCATGGCAAAGTCCCCGGATGGTGGTACGACACTTGCGTCACCGTCCACGTTTCCTATGATAAGTCTATATTCAAGACTTATGTGGATGTCACCGATGGACAAGAGATACAATTGGGCAATGAAGGCCGATTCAAGGTGTATGGCAAAGGAAACGTAAAACTCAAATTCACTTCTGGCAAGAAAATTACTTTGTCAAATGCGTTGCATGTGCCGGATATGAATAGGAATCTTGTTAGTGGAGATCTTTTGGGCAAACCAGGAATAAAATCTGTTTTTGAGTCCGGCAAACTTATCTTGACCCGTAATGGTATATTTGTTGGCAAGAGCTATTCTAGTGATGGAATGGTCAGATTATGAATCATTGACAATTCTATTAATAAAGATGTTGCTTCCGCTTATATGCTTGACTCAATTACATTATGTCATGGTAGACTAGCACGTATTGGAATTGATACCATGAAAAGCCTTGTTAAATGTGGTTTGATTTCTTGCAAAATTGATGAGTTCAATAAATGTGAAATATGCATTAAATTAAAGATGACTAAGAAACCATTTCATAGCGTTGAGAGAAATTCCAACTTATTAGAACTTGTGCATTCTGATATATGTGAATTTAATGGCATGTTAACTAGAGGTGGGAATAGGTATTTCATTACCTTTATTGATGATTGCTCTAGATTCACATATGTTTATTTATTAAAGCATAAAGATGATGCTTTCCATGCTTTTAGAATATATAAAGCGGAGGTAGAAAATCAGTTAGGTAGAAATATTAAAATCCTTAGAAGTGATAGGGGTGGAGAATATTTTCCTAATAATTTTAATGCATTTTGTGAAGAAAATGATATTATACACCAAAGTTCCGCACCACGTACACCATAACAAAATGGTTTGGCTGAACGTAAGAATAGAACATTACAAGAGATGATCAATGCTATGTTAATGCATTCCGAATTGCCATTTAATTTATGGGGTGAAGCTTTATTTGCTGCTTGTCATATTTTAAATAGAATTCCTTCAAAGAAAACTCAGACCTCTCCATATGAGATATGGAAAGGAAGAAAGCCCAATATTGGGTATTTCAAAGTGTGGGGGTGTCTTGCCTACTACAAGAACCTGTTGGATAAGTTTGAGGAAAGATAGTACCTGGAAAGATATTATCCATTTGAATGTATTTGAGAAGATGCTGTGGCGTGCACGACATTGTCGTTAAGAGTAGATTCGCGCCTTTCAAAGATAATATTCCGGTGCAGAAGATCAGAGCATGACTATCCTTCAGGATACTACAGCAGAGTCTTCTAACAAGCGTGCACACACCAATGTCAGAAGATGATGAACAACCGAATGAGTTCCTTCTCTTTGGATAAGTACGGAAGCAAAGGAATGGATCTCTCGATTGGATAAGGATGAAGGAATGGATCTCTGGATAAGGATGAAAGCAAAATGAATTCAATAATAAACACCGACATTGCTTCGAATTTATAAAGAAGCACGCACCGGTTGAGAGCGACGAATCAATCTAATCCAACGGGTTGAATTAGTCCAACGGTCGGTCAACGAAAGACTTATCACGTACGTAGAGACATATAAATCAAAAGACTAGTCAACAAATCAAAAAGTCTTATCCCTACTGATTGATAACGATGTATCAGATAAATAGACTTATCAAGTCAATAAGGTTTTTGAATATTGAAATACACTAGATTTCCAACAGAACCTAGACCCCAAAAGAACCAAATTGGGTTCCAGAGGGATAAGAATTGTATTTGTTGGTTATGCCACAAATAGCAAACCTTATAGACTCTTGGATCTAGAGTCTAACGTGATAGTGGAATCTAGAGATGTGGAGTTTCTTGAGAATTTAAAGAGTAATAATTCTCAAGCTCCTACAAATTTAAAGAGTAATAATTCTCATGAGGAGATCTTCAAAGGTTGTTGAAGAACAACCGGAGCTTCGAAAAAGTAAGAATTCGAAAGGCTAAGGATTTAGGATCCGATGAAATAGACTTTTAGCTTATTTCCCTTTATTTAGTTGAAGGAAGTAGAGAGAATTTTATCCGTAGAGTACATATTTTTCTTCAAGTGAAAGATGATCCTAAAACCTTTAAGGAAGCTATGGCTTCAAGGGATTCAGCCTTTTGGAAGGAAGCTATTCAAGATGAAATGGATTCCATTATAGCTAACCACACTTGGGAGCTTGTAAATTTACCCAAAGGTCTAAGCCTATTGGTTGTAAATGGGTGTTTAAGAAGAAGTATCATAATGATGGTACTTTAAACACTTACAAAGCTAGACTAGTAGCTAAAGGTTTTCGACAAAAAGAAGGAATCGACTATTTTGACACATATGCACCTGTAGCTAGAATAACAATAATTAGAGTATTATTTGCATTGGCTTCATTGCACAACCTTTATGTTCATCAAATGGATGTCAAAACGGCATTCTTAAATGGTGATCTCGATGAGGAGGTCTACATGGAACAACCAGAGGGTTTGATCCTACCGGGTAATGAATATAAAGTGTGCAAGCTTGTTAAATCTTTGTACGGATTGAAACAAGCGCCCAAACAATGGCATGAGAAGTTTGACTCTGTCATACTCTCAAATGGATTTGTTCACAACGTTTCTGGCAAGTGTTTATATACTAAAGTCCATGGTGACTTTGTGGTATATGTATGCCTTTATGTTGATGATATGTTGATCATTAGTAATGAAATGAAAGGCATACAAGAAACGAAGAGGTTTTTATCATCTACTTTCAAGATGAAAGATCTTGGACAAGTCGATACTATTTTGGGCATCAAAGTGAAACAAAATAGCGGGGGTTTTGAACTTAGTCAATCACATTATGTTGAGAAAGTGTTACACAAGTTCAAACATTTGACGTTCAAAGAAGTGAACACCCGGTTCGATCCAAGTCTAAAGCTTGAAAAGAATAGTGGACGAGCTGTGGCTCAACTTGAGTATGCAAGTGCTATTGGTTGTCTAATGTATTTGATGCAATGCACTAGACCCGATATAGCATTTGCAGTTAGTAAGCTGAGTAGGTTTACTAGCAACCCGAGTGTAGAGCATTGGAAGGCTATTGGTAGAGTCTTTGGTTATCTTTTGAAAACCAAAAGACTAGGTCTACAATACTCTAAATTTCCTGCTATATTGGAAGGATATACCGATGCAAGTTGGATATCAAGGGTGGGAGATAATAAATCTACCACTGGTTGGGTGTTTACACTAGCGGGTGGTGCAATATCTTGGAAATCCACGAAACAAACTTGCATTACACACTCAACAATGGAGTCAGAGTTTGTGGCTCTAGCTTCAGCAGGACATGAGGCTGAGTGGTTAAGGGATCTTCTATTGGAAATCCCATTGGCTTGTGAGAATATTTCAACCGTATCGATACATTGTGATAGCCAAGCCACTTTAGCCAGAGCGTACAGCGAAGTGTACAATGGAAAGTCTAGACACATTAGTCTAAGACATGAGTATGTGAGGAACTTAATCAAGGATGGAATAATTTCTCTCACTTTTGTGCGATCAAGCTATAATCTAGCTGATCCACTTACTAAACCTCTTACAAGAGATTTAGTGAAGACGACTTCCAGAGGGATGGGTCTAAAACTCCTTGAGTAAAAGTCCACGAATGATGGCAACCCAACCTAATACTAGGAAATGACTAGTCTTAGGTTCAATGGGTAATAATAAGTCATTGATAAGTGGATTGTAGCTGCACTTAGTGTATAGTGCTGACTGTTACAAGATGGAGGGTTGAGCTTTTTAAACTCTTAATGAAGTTCAGTCATGTGGACAAGTATCTATTGTAACAGAGATACTGAAGAACTTCACCTATGTGAACCTTGAGATGGTGCGTCTCAAGTGAGAGTTGGAGTTTCTCTCATGAAAAGGTTCATAAAATAGGATAAGCACATGGCCATAAATCGTGCTAAGCGTGTGGTGTAGACAAGAAACATTAAGGAGTGTGTGTGAAGTATCACTGGTTTTGACACAAGGAATAACTGGTTCAAAGCGTTTATGCTACCTGGAATTTCGTTAAAGCTTTGTGGTATTTTCACTAAGGTTAGGTTCAAATCGAAAGATACCTAGCTGTATTAATGCTTCTTGTCCTTAATTTATATGTGAACTTAGTTTGTTTAAAACAAGTGGGGGATTATTGAGATTTTGTTTAAATAAACTAAGGTGTTGTGGATATGTTTAGGGAATAGTCGCGGACTCTCCCGCGGCAATTCTCGCTTCAGAAGCCGAAGCGACGTGATGCTTCGTTTCAAAAAAGAAACTTTATCCGTTTTCTTTAAATCTCTGCAACGGATATGTTACGAAACGATGCGGCTCTCCGGGAATCAACGCTTCACAGGCTCCAGTGCCGCGGCGCTCAATTTCTATAAATCCACATACAAATCAAATAAAAAAAAAGAATATGTTCTTGTCTACAATCGAGTTTTTATTATTGCTTTGGTGCAAACTCGATAAAAGGCTTATCTTATCTGCGGCGTATTTGCTATTCACCCACAGAGCATTCGAGAGGGTGCAAATAACGCTTAAGGAAAGCGTTCCGTGCGTGATTCAAGCCTATCCTTATTTTCATCTCTCTCGGTTCTTATCTTAATCATTATCCCTATCTCTTCTTATCTAGACTTTTCTTTTACAAATTTTCTCAACAATAGGTTTTTAAGGACATGAATTTGATGGAATATGATGGGTAATTCGCCACATAAAACTGGACAGCTGTAGTTGCATTTGTTGTCACTTGTGATCTAATGCATCATGAAAATTTGGAAAGTGATCTGGGAATTCTAGATCAGGGTTTGTTATGGGCATTTGAACAAGAGTAGTGAATCATCTTCATTGAAAAAGTTGATTGAGATTATAAATGGTCGGGATTTAGCACCATATAAATAGACATACTGTCACATGGTGCTGTATGTATTTACTATCTGCAGTGGCATTAATTGGAACCCAACTATAATACCTAGAAATTCCTGGACAAATCATTTAGAGAGGGATAATTTCATGCAAGAGATCAAAAGGCCACATGAACAGATTTGTATTGCATGCCACTTTCAAGTGCTCAGTGTTGAGTCTTATGGACACCACTTGTTTTTTAAAAAAAAAATTTCCCACACAAGGCTTAGTTTAGGGATTTGGAAGAGCTTGCAACTCAACTTGAGCAAATGGCATGTTAAGGTTGGGTAAGTTATCTGGTTAGGGCGACTTTTTCTTTTGACTTAGTGGCTAGGCATTTTTGAAGCCCGAAGGTCTTGACACTAGTGGAAGTCATTGCTGTATAGAGTTAAACAGAATATTTTATATTTTTCATTTCATCTATAAGGTAGTGTTTGATAGAAAAAATATTATTCATGGATAAGTGTACGGGATAGAGTTTGTTCCTTGGCTATCCCTATATTCCTTGGCTATCCTATTGATCATATCAATGCAAAAAGGTAAATCCATGGGATAACTTTTTTTTACTCTTATTTGGAGGGATAACGTATTGAATCAGGCACCCCATTATGTAATTTAAGCCACTTAATTATTGACTCAACTTTTCTTATAGTGACTCATTTTCTATAGTGACATTTCAAGAATCAGAAACCGAATGCCGAGCAGCAGGTAATTTCTGAAACCCTTTATGGCTTGGATGAGTTAATGGAGCTTCTTTTGCTGCTGATGTAACCGGCATTTAGATTGGCTCGTGTTGCTTTATTTCAACTTTCCTGTAGTGCTATATTCACCATCATGTTCCTTCTAGCATTGAAAACTGGTTGCTTTCTGCTTATTCTTTTTCCTTTTTCTTTTTTGTTTTTTTTTTCTTCTTTGTAAAAAAATGAATCAATTCCCTGATATGGGTGAATTCTTTACTACAGCATCAGATGAAGATCTGAAGCACTCCTGAGCTTGTAAGCAATAATGATCTAACAGGTGGATGGCACTCTATAGGATTTTTATGCTCCATTGTCAAATCTTTGACTCCTGATTGATGGTGTGCTCTGGATTGCAGATCATTCTTACTCTGTATATTTCTAGTTTCTTGCCTTATTTTGCAAATGCTTATTTTTTTTTTTTTTGATTCCTTCACCTTACAAACAAAAATTTGGATGGTGGCCATAATTTTGTAACTAGTGGAGTGATCTTTGTTTTGGACAGAGTGGCCTGTGCTGCTGACAGTGACATGGGCATGCTACATCTCCGTCCGTTCTTCTTTTGTTATGGCTGCAAATGCTCAAAGTGTGGCAAGCATGATCATACACATCGCGTAACATAAACTAAATACGCTTCTAAATGGAGATAGCTATACACGTGAACATCACAGCGCTTTCTTTTGACGGCAGGATGTGTTTAGACAAAATTAGACATTCATCCATTTTGATGCTTAACATCGGTTACATGGCACATTCTGCAGAGTTTTGGGTTTTGTTGAGTACATGATGATGATGATGAAAGTTAACATTAAGAAAAAGACTAGAAAGCCATTGGCTTAGTTATGTTACTCCGTTTCTTATGATTTGCCCTTTTTTTTTTTTTTCTTTCTATCGTTTTGATTTGTTGCTGAATGCATCTCTGTATTTCTTCAGGGAGGATTCTCTTGAAAGGACACAAATAACTCTGATGATGAACTCGTAAGTAAACCAAAAGTTTGTCTCTCGATGACGTGTAATTCCCACTCCTCTCTTCTTGTTGGCTCTAAATTTTATTTTTCTTTATTCTTTTGGATAGTGTTTGCCTATCTGGATGCTCTATTCCTTGTTGGAATAGGGTCTTATTTCATGCTATTCCCTCGAATATGTCAAAAAAAAAAAAAGTGATGGGTCCCTTAGGAATTAATATTCTGGTTAAACGTTCTTATTATAGGATTTTATTTCATGCTCTCTTGTGGAATAGCTATATTCTTATTTACCGTATTCTAAGGACAGTGGCTAAAAAAAAAAAAAAAAACTATTACCTTCTCTAGCGAAAAAATTTATGATATTAAATATAAAGAAGGAAAAGATGTAGTCTTGATTAACTATTACTAATATATGTATATAACAATGTTCATCGCAGATTGGTAATGATATAATCTATTTTTTTCTACTAACCATTATTAATATTGATACATACATGTAAAATTTTAATAGATCATAATAATAAATTAATTAATAAAAATAATTTATTTAAATAATTATATTAATAAATAAATTGATAATTTATTTTTTTTATAATTTGGTTATGGGTATTTTTAAGATTTCTAAAAAAAGTTTCATCTATTTATAATGAAATACAAGTTTATTTTTATATCATTCAAACATTATTTGAAATAATATTGCAACAGTTGCATTAAAATAAAATAAAATATTATATTTTAAATTAAATAAAAAAATTTAAAATAATAAAAAAGTTATTAATAAAAAAAATTATATTTTTATTTTTAATATTTTTTTTTTGACATTCAAACACTGACGTTTTAGGGGAAACGATAACTACTTGTTCTCCGGGAGCTTTAATTGGCTTTATCTGGAAGGTCTGACTTTTTATCTTGACGAAGTACGAACCTTTGTTTGTGAACATTTCCAGCTGATCAGAAACCTTCTGCATGGATATCTGAGCTGGGTGATCCTTAACGATTTTTTTGGCTGAAATCGCTGTGCTTAAACACAATATACCATGCCTGACGTGTCTTCAGCTGTGTTTTCGTATTCCAAACTAAAGGCTTTGGTCACGCTGGTAGAATCGTCGTATGCTCCTGTATCGTGATGGTTAATGTCGAAGCATCATGCCGGAGGTCACACCGTTTCGCGCTGTTCAACAGGTGGCGCATTGGAGTCGTGCATGTTCGGATGTCTGATGACCGGATATCAGTCTATTTCGGCTGCTTCGTCGGGCACGTTTGGTGCACGATATTTGATAATTTTTTGCTTGAAGGCAGTGTTTGATAGAAAAAATATAATCTATGAATAAGTGTACAGAATAGAATTTATCTTTCAACTATCCCTAGAGATATTCCTTGATTATCTCATTGATCATAGTAAATGCAAAAAGATAAATCCATAGGATAACTTTTTTTACTCTTATTTGGAGGGATAACCAGCTATTCCTGTATTTTCTAAGAAATAAATTAAGGGAATATTTGATGGCTAACCATGATTAATCATGAACTATCCCTTTGGTTAGCTTTATTCCCAGCTATTCTTTATAGTTATGGCTTTTGGGAATAAGAGAGAATATCCAAGACCTCTATTTCAAACACTACCTAAAAGGTGCAGAATTATCATATTGTTTTTAAGTAGGAAATCATAAAATAAGATGTTTTTCTAAAATCATTTTAAAATATTATAGATTTAAATAATATAAATTATTGATATGTATTATATATTATTTGAGTATTAAATAATATTTAGAATCTAAATAATATTTTTAAATATTTTATTTATATTTAAATTATTTAAACTTTAATATAAATAATATTAAATATATATATTATAGATTATTTAAAACAATAATTTAATATATAAGGTCATGAAATTAATAGTTAAAATATTGAATATTATTATTGAATATTTAATATGAAATAATATATTGTATATTTAATATTTAATATAAATATAATATTAAATATTTAAATATTACTAAGTGTATATAAATATATAATTAGATTTATTATTATTAAATATTTATCTGGAAAATAAAAGCATAATCTAAAATTATCTTGCTTTGATAATTCAAGACACCTTTCTTTTTTTTTTTATGGAAATTGGGTTGTCATAATTTCTGATAACCTTGGTTTATCGAGAATCATATATTATTATTTAAATTATCATGTCTAATTATTGAATATGATGATCTATATAGTAATTTCATATTATCAAGGTGGATAATCATCAATCAAATGGCCTACATCGGATTACTCTTATTCGCTCAGTCCTGTCTTCTCTTCCTCTCTATCTGTTATCTATGCGGCCATCTCTCTTACTTGTTTGCGAAAGATTGAGAGATGCTTTCGGGACTTCCTTTGGGCCTCTATGTAGGAAGGTCATGGTGCTCATCTTCTTGCTTGGGATATTGTCTGCATACCGACTGCAGAGGGAGGGCTCGGGATCCAGTCTCTTATGGCAGGCGGGAAGCTCTTATTGCTAGGCATGCTTCGCGGTTCTTGCTTGATCCACATTGTTTGTGGAGCTCCTTCATGCGTGCCAAATATGGTGACTGGAATCACTCTGCTTCCCCTCAATCCTCCCACCGGCACTCCTTCTTCTGGAAAGAGGTTTGTCGTCACGCTCCGGCTGTTCTTGATGGCATTTCTTGGATTATTGGCGATGGTTCCTCTGTGGATGTTCTTCAGGATGTCTGGATTTCTGACCTTCCACTTTCTCGATGGCCTACTTTTGTTACCACTGATATCCCTAATGGAATGAGAGTCTCTGATCTTATTCTCATGATCATTCTGCCTGGCTTTCCTCATCGATATCGTGCTTCTTCGGGGATGAGCTCTACCGTCGTGTTACTTCTCTTCCTCTCATTCCGGGCCACACTAATGACTCTAAGGTTTGGAGGAGAACTTGTTCGCCCTGGGCTTCTATGAGGGACCTCGTCGATATCTATTGGCCTCGGCCCCATCAAGTGATGGAATTGGCTTGGATCTGACATCTTCCCATTCACCCTAGAGTGCGTTTTTTCGTATGGAAGCTCGCTTGGAGTATTCTTCCGACCTGTTTCCTGCTCTCACGGAGAGGTTTGAGCATCATGCCTATATGCCCGTTGTGTGGTCTCGAGGAAGAAACAATGGATCATGATATCTTCTTATGCAGTAGAGCAAGACAGATCTGGCATTGTTCGGGGATGTGTCCTTGGGAGCATGATTCGGACTCCCAGTGTTTATCTTTCTTTCGGCTGATTAGGCAGGCTATGCGGAATGGTGTCTATCAGATGGTTTCGAGATGGGTTTATATTGCGTACCAGATCTGGTTATTCCGGAACCATATTATTTTCACTGAGGAGGCTCCTACCTCTATTCGGGTCATTAGGTCCGCTGTCTCCTCAGCTGCTGAGTATACTTTCCATCAGAGTTCTCTGGATTCTGCTTGCCCTGGCCACTGGGACTCCCATGCTACTTCGGTAGCGCACCGGCGTACGGTCTTTGTTTCTTGGGAGCCCCCACCCCTAGGGTTTATTAAAATTAACTTTGATGGGAGTGTTCGCGGTAAACACGCGGGTTCAGCTTTTGTGATCAGAGGGTCGGATGGAATGATGATTGCGGCTGGCAGATTTGGATTGCTTGACTCTACTGTCCCCTATGCTGAACTGTATGCGGCGTGGGATGGTATTTCTTATGCCTTTCGGACCCTGGGCGTCCAAAGGCTTATTATTGAAGGTGACTCTGCTACAGTTATTAGCTGGATCCGTCAGAATTCCATTGACTATCGGTTGTCCATCCCCATGATCAGTGATATCATATCTCTTCTTCCAGGAGCAGCGAGTGCCCAGATTCGGTATATCTACAGGGAAGCCAATGGAGCTGCGGATTGGATTGCTGCCCGTGGCTTATCACTCTGGCTTTTGGAGCTGGCAGCGGGGTGACCCTTGCCCTACTATTCTAGGCCAGATATTGTATTTCGATATTTCGGGTTTGATTCACCCTAGATTGATGTGATCACCCGTCTGTACCAAAAAAAAAAAAAAAAATGGCCTGCATGTAGGGCTTATTTGGATTACTTATTGAAGTATCTTTTAAGTGGCTATTTTTTAGCACTTATGTGAGCTGTTGGCCAATAGTTGAGGCTAATAATTAATTCAAATATGCCTATAATTTTTTCTTATCGGTACTTGAGTTCTTTTTAGAATGTGTTTGGTTCACTTATCTAATTGAGATGGTATGGGAGAGCTAATCCCATTCATTGGATTTGAAAATATGGGATAGGCTATGGTTGCCAATTTCATAATTTTTAGCCTCGGTAATAATTGATGAAGTAATGGGAATTATACTGAAGTGATGGTTTATCATTTAGGCAGTGTTTGATTTTTAAAAAGTTATTCTTGGATAAGTGTACAGGATAGCATTTATTTAGGCAGTATTTGATATGAAGGATAAGGAAGGGATATCCAGGGGATATCCCTCCTTATTCCCAAATGCTATAGCTAGAAGGGATAGGTCTAAAAAAATTTAACAAGAGGGGATGGGTTATCCCCTGAACTTATTCCCTAGGGAACCCAGGAACAATTAAAGTTATCCCTTGATGACAGACTTGTAATTTTAAAAAAATACTTATTTCCTCAGCTATCCCCTGGATAAATGCTATCCCGTACATTTATTCAGGGATAGCTTTTGGGCTATCAAACACTACCTTAGGGATAGCTAAGAAATAACCATCTTTTTTAAATAACAACTTTGCCATCAAGAAATAGTTTTAGTTATTTCTAGATTTTCTAGGAATTTAATTTAAGGGGATAACTCATAGTTAAACATGGGTTATCCCCTCTGGTTAATCTTTTTCAGAGTTATCCCATGTAGTTATAGGGATAAAGGGGATACTCCTTATCCCCTATTTTAAATACAGCTTTAATTATTACTTTTTCAAACATGGGGCTAGGTTAGGAATTCAATCAAATGATCAAGTGGATTGAAGCAAGTGACGCCCAATCACAACCTTGAGCATCGAGATGTCTTTAACTATTATTTTTGGAGCCCCTTACCATCATGGAAAGTCTATAGCTTGTAGCTTCCGCTTCAAGTCTTTACAGGATATTTTTGTTTTATCGTGCGATTCCACTTTGCCAAAAGAGCGTGATTGATATCGAGTTAAAAGTAGTTCAAGGCAACTTTATTATCACGCGGCCTTAGTTAAGGCAAGAGTCAAGCTGTTAGCTTTTCCTCGATGTGGATTTTGTTTCCGCTATTTTTGTCGTCAGCTGCTCTGAGGCTGAACTACGTTAGTCACAATGGTTTTCTCATCGATTATAAGATATACCTAATTTGTCAAATAATGATGACGGTTATCCAAACCACTGATGATTAAAGCCTTAATGCTCGTGGGAGAGACAGCCACTCAGCCCACTTTTTTTAATTATTTATTTTTATTCTTTTCTTAGATGTGATGGAAAATTCCGGGAAATCTTACTGGAGCGATTAAGATTAGAGAATTATGTTTGGCTGAGTCCACTGCGATGATCAGGTGTCTTCATCGATCAACGCGACTTTGTTCTTCGAACGCGGTCGGTCAAATTCTTTGACACCGGTAGTATTTAATAATCCACATGAATCATCTTTGTTAGTGCTTGTCGCACCAGTTCTCTCAAACTAAAGATTAAGTGGGTAACGTGACGATGGAGGGAAGGAGACGTGACTACTTTAATCTCTTGGCAATTAGATACGTGATAAAATGATAGAATATTAAGTAAACTTTAATCAATCAATTAATTGTTATCATGCATTTCTGGAGTCCGCACGAAGGATACTATAATTTTGACCTCGGGGATTACCTACCGCACTAAATTTCTGTTTCTCAAATCAAAGCATGTAATTATTACCATACTAAAAACATGCTGACTAAATCTGGCGACAATGAGCCTCTCACTCCGTTGTGCTTCATTACATTTTTCTTGCATACGTCGTTCGCGGACATAGAGTTATGGCCCTATTTATGTATTTATAAAAATATATATATAGGTGTCGTAGCTTTCTTTACTTACTTTAAAGGGATGACATTTTTTACTTATACGAAGAATCGAGTTGAGCGATCTTCATCACTTTTTATCATCGATTTTCTTCCTTTTTTTTTTTATTATTCTTTGCTCAAAGACAAAGAAAGGACATGTCTCCTTAGAGTGGAGACATCATATTCGTTGTGGAGCTCTCCTTACCGAACCACACCCAAAAAAAAGGGCCCGCACAATTGTCACAACTGATCACCCGTACCCGACGGACCCCAGCGAGCAAGGTTTACGGTGGAGGAGAACAATTTTTAGCCTCATTTTCCTCGCGCGATGCAACATCTCAAAGGTGGACTCTGGTCTCATTGGCTTTCTCCTTTCATCCATTGATGAAGGGTCTATGACCCCCATTGCACCAACAACAACAACAAAAAAAAGAAAAAAAAAAAAAAGGCGGTAGAAGGTGCGGAACTGCAAATCTTTTACCGGAGGCTCAGGCTGCCCTCGTGCTATCCGAGCCCGGGTGATGGAACAAAAGGGCGAATCAGCGCGCGCGCGCGCGCGCGCGAATTGGTGGGGCGGCCGACCACCCACAGGGGGAACATAAGCATGATGCCGCTAATTAATGCGTCCCGCCAGCCCGACTTGTGATGAGAGATTCCAGCAGACGCTAGTTATCCTTCTAAGTTCTACCTCCTCCCCTAGACCACCATCATTAGCTGCTTACCCTTTCCTCCCAATATCTTTTTTTATGTTTTGTGGAATGTTTACAGAGATACGGATTCCCCGCGACGGGAACGTTGCGAGGTGCGCCTGCTGGTCATTACTAGAGCCTTTGGCTTCCTAGGTTATTTTAATCATGGACAATTATTTGCGTGTGAAACTCGTCTCTACTTTTGTGAAAGGTATTATGCGCTGGTGCCGGTGGTGAACTTTAGGAAAAGAGTTATTGACTGTCAGATGGGGATTGCTTAAAGCCGCGAACGCATGAGAACCGAAAAGACGCCTAGATGCGACCAAGGGAGTAACATCATGCAGCTTTGGATGATCAACTTTTTTTTTTTTTTTTTTTTTGTGCTGGCCTGTAAATTTTCAGGAGCCAGCTGTTGGAATGCCTTGTGCGTTCTCGTGGTGGAGCCAAGGCAATCCATAGAGTGAAAAATTATGCAATCAAACAAACAACAATCGTTAGCTAGTACAATACGACATATGCATTGGAATGCTAGAAAGCATGACCTTGCACAAGGTGGCAGCCTTGTGGCTCTTTTGTATCGTAACGTTTTTTTTTCTTTCTTTTTTTTTTTTTTAAATTTGTCTGTTAGCCTTTTACTTACCATAGGCTTGAATCTACTTCACTATCCACAATTTGCGCAGCAAATTCATTAGATTAGTTAGATTTGAATGGTTGGTGGGAGAAGACCAGAAGACCTGCATGGATGAGAAGAATCTTTCCTGGATTTGCAGTGTCACTTCCTTTCATCGCTATCGTATTGGTAATGAGGACGTGGAACAACGTTCGACATTCCAAGGACGTCAAGTAAGAGAGAAGGAAAGGCAAAAACCCCCGGTTCGTGCATGGAAAGCGGTTTTAAGCTTCCTTCCAAAATCCCAGTGCTAATCCACCTATGATTTAATTTAACCCCCTCCCTCGTTGCCGTTAACGTCGTCCCGTTCCCTATCAAATATTTCAATCAAACGAAAGGAGAAAATTCGATGGAGATCATATTCTCTGTTCACGATTGTCCCTATCCCGTACGGTGGGATCTGACGCGGACGCAGGGCCCCGGCCCCAGCGGCAACGGTCGCTGTCCGTGGCCCACCCCACCGGGTGGCCGGCAGCGCCGAGGTGGTCGGCCCCGCTTGGAATGTCCGCGACCCGGCCCGCACACTGAGGGCCATGATGCAAAGATAAGGCCGTCGATCGCCACCGTCCGATCCGGCACGAGCGGGCCCTTACGCGGCGGAGGAGACGGGGGGAGCAAGTCACCGGATGGCCGTCGAGGAGGACAGCTCAGCGGGCATTATGGCGAGAATGAGGAAAGAGAGTGGGTTCCGTCGTGTCCAAGAATAACGCACGTCAGCGTAAGTGAATCGCATGCTCCGCTGTGAGTGAGGTTACCTCCGGTCCATGTTTATCGCTTGCAATGCCTGCCACCTTTAGTTTTTCACGGACCTTTCCATCGAAAGGAGTGGACTTGCTTTAGGCCTTGGCTTTGGGGGCCAAGATTAGGCTAATTAATAGGCCTGCCTCTCTAGTCTTTATTAAAATATGATAATGAGAAGGAAGGAGAAGTAGAGAGGAGTCTGGCTTCCTAGCCCTTGTAGGCTATGAAAAGAATGTCCGGTTTGAACTTGCGAAACTTCTTGATGGTTCGCCAGCATGATCTCATCACAATCATTTAGTTTTTGTTTGATAGAACTCCTATGGTACATTACCTTGCATGTACCATGAATGTGACCTTGAGCCAAGACACCTCCTGGAGGATTGCCATGATAAAATCTCATTATAATCTTTAAGCACTATGTTTTGTTTGACTCATGAACTTATTTTTAGCTTGTTCAAGTGCACATATCGATTCTTTAATTTACTCTATGATCGCTTCTTTAGCGGTCATTAACCAAACGTTGGTATGTAATACTCTGTGTAATATGAAAATGTTGTGGTAGAATAGCTAATACTTATATCAGTTTCTCAGTTGATTGAACTGACACTGCTTTACGCTATGCATTTAATTTGGGATAAGGGGATTTGTTTTTTTTTCTATTTTTGGACTCCTTATTAGCCTGCAGTGAACGATTCAAAGTTGTGAAACTTTTGAGCAAGGTTGGTTAGATGGCAAGCATGGAGGGTTGGCCTTATAGCAGGTGACTTGAGCGCTGATCGATTTAAGCTCAAAGTTTGATTTCGCTTGAATAACAAAGGAAATGAATGTTAAGAAGAATCACGTATTTTTATTTAATATAAAGTTATTCCAGTGCTATCATGATCAGTGAACTCTATTTGATACGTACGTGAACCATAAGATTACGAGCAACTGATGGATGATCAATAGGTGCATGACTTGACTCAAGACTAAGAATTCAAAGCAATGGGAAATCACAATGAAAGTTGAGGACCCATTGGCTCCAATTGGCGAAACACCCTTCATGATATAAACACATAACCACATTAATTAAATGAAGCAACATGACCAATCCATCTCGATGGAGGAAGCATGTGAATCCCAGCAAAAAAAAAAAGCCAAGTGTCACGCCAAGAGCAACAATGCATCAAAACCATGGGCTCGCAACCAATGGGAACAACTTAGAGTGGAATTCGTTTCTCGTCACGCCTGATATCATGCTACAAAACAAATCCAGAGAACCTTAATTTCTAGGCATGGTAGAATAAAGGTAAAGATGATGGAATTAGTTCACATCCCCTAAAATGTTTATCCAATCCTAAACTTTGTTAGTGTTCCCGAGAAATATATATATATATATATATATATATATATATAAGAGAGGTGGTGTGGCTTATGCCGTACTTCCATCGCTTCATATTAAAAGACACCAAGCCAATGAGAGAAGGGGGGCTGGAGAGGAGAGAGCCCACGCGCTTTTCCTTCGCTACATTTTATCCCATGAATCATTGCGGTCGCCTTCGGCTCTCCTCTAGTGCTGTTCTCACTATGCCTGGGGAAGGCATATTCTAGACGCAAGAGGGCGTCCCCTTAATTGGATAAGTTCTTGGGTTAAGGCATCCAATTACATTTCTCCACATCCAGAACGATTCAGCCCCCTCAGAGGAATTAATCATGCATTCAAATAAAATATGCTTCTCAAGGCTCAAGAATATTAAGAAGGAATATATGTCTTGTTTAGCCAAGATCTAACGATATCTCTTTGCTCCTTATATTATAAAGTTATTATGTTGATGATGATAGCTAAAATCCCTCTCATATTTCGTCATGCTAAAAATTTAACCTTTAAATAGTGCAATGAAGTTGATATAAATAAATAGTTGCATATTATTAGTTTGAACATAATGGAATAATGGATTAGGATTAAAAAATATTATTCTACTACAGTCACTTGATTTTCATTAAAATTTTATTACCATGCCAAAGAAAAAGGAGCTGCTCATTGGATTGCCAACATTAAGATTGGTTTAGACAAGTCGTGATACAAAGGATTGTTATTGTTAATCCTTTCGAATTCTCAAGCTAAAATTATCCTTATATTTTTAATTAATCACACAATTGTTGAGCCTCATTTTAATCTTTCTCTTTTGCAATTTTATTCAAATTAATTTAGGTGATGGAAGGGTGTAGAAATGTGTAGTTAATATTTTAAAATTAATTTAATCTAAAATTTACATTTATCCACATCCATTCAAGCTAACTAATAGTCCTCAAATTTTTGCTCCAATCATAGCCATATAGTTGAAAACCTAGCTTTTGTATTTGTAATGGAACCATGATACCTTCATGTATACAAAAAATTAACATAGCCCAATATTGATATCATGTGCCAAAAAAAAATCATACATTAATTTTCTAAAAAAACTAACTTTACATTTTTTCTAAAATAAAAAATAAAAAAATTATGTTTCGAAACAACGCAGGATCTAATTTGCCCCTTTTTCTTAAGTTAAAATTCAGTATTTTTTAAAATGAAGTTTAAATGATTATTATGCATAAAGTAAAAAAAAAAAAAAAAGTTTAAAACCACTGGTGATGTTGGCTCCGATGGCTAAAGTTATAAGCACCAAACGAACCCGGATGGCAAGCACCCGGCGAACTTCGCCTTAGTTTCATCCCTTTGTGAAGCCGCGCCTATAAATACCGCAGGCCTCCCCTATCAATGCTGCCATCTTCCAGCGCCACCGCCCAAAAAAAAAAAAGGAAAAAAAAAAAAGCATTTCTCTCTCCCTCTCTAAAAAAGAAAGTGGTCCAAAAGAAGGAAAAATGAGGCCCGGAGCTGGGTTGAATGCGAACGGAGGAGCGGCGATGGCAGCGCCGCCACCGTCGTCGGCGGCGGGGCCTCACTCTGCGTGGCACTCGCCGGTGCCGTATCTCTTTGGGGTCTGGCGGCTATGCTGGGTCTCATCGCCTTCGCCCTCCTCATCCTCGCCTGCTCCTACTGGAAGCTCTCCGGCTACCTCGAGGGCGGTGATGGCGACGTTGAGAACCGGGGCGGTGACGGGAAGCCCGGCGCCAACCCCGCTGCCAAGCCGCCGGAGAGCTTCGAGCCGCGGATTGTGGTCATCATGGCCGGCGACCAGAAGCCTACCTTCCTCGCCACGCCCATTTCCAGCCGCGCCGCTTCCTTTGGTGACCAAGCTGGGGACACCGCCAAAAGCGAGTGCGTTGCTGACGGGAAGAAGCCAGAGAGCGTGGTAAGCGCACCGCCCAGTGAGCCGACGCAGAACCACAGGCTGGAGGGTGAGCAAAACCTCCCGGGCCACCGCCAGAACGAAGAGCAGTGATTTTTTTTTTTTTGTCCCTCCTTTCTTTCTTTCTTTATGGGTGGAGGGGATTAGAGTTAGTTTTTTTTTGAAGAAGAAGAACCAACGTTTTGAGTCGAGATTGTAGATTCTTGAGTTGGACTGGAACGGAGAAAGTTGAACTCTCTCAATTTCTCGGTGGTTTTTTAAATATATTTTCTCTTCATAAAAACTTGAACTAGATTTTATTAATCGATTAATATTTGCAGAACTCGATCTCAGGTTGATGATGGAGACGGGAATCTTCGGTGTTTCCCTTTGTTTTTTACAAAATACCATCTCCCGTTTCCCGTACTCTGTGCGGCTTCTGTGAGAGCATTGTTTTTTTTTTTTTTTTCTTTTTCTAGGATTCATCCATCGGTTCGATTTCGGAATGAAGAGAAAATACTTCAATGGTACGAGAAAAATGGAAGGAAAAATAAAGGGAAAGTGGAAATATTTCTATTTGCTTATGGGGAAAGGCGAATCTGCTAGGGTTGTTCGCCTTGGCGCTGCGGTTTCGCCGCAGAGGAAATTAGGGGAGGGAGAGGCAGTGGGTGGTGAGCTGAACTGGCGGTAAGTTGAAACGGAGTTAATGCGCGTTACGTGGCGAGTTTTGGTTGGTCTGAACGGGGCAGGTGGATATCGGTCGCGGGTTTGGATGGGGATGCGGCGAGGCGAGAGCGATGAGCGGCGGAACGGCGCCAAAAAGGCTCCTGGGAGTTGCCGTGGACGAGAAATTTGTGTCAGAGATCGCGGGTCTCTGAGGGTCGATCTTGAAGCATCCTTGACCGGCGAATTGACATAATTACCCATCGATCTTTCCATAGTGCATTGAATTTGAGAGATCCCTTGCCTTTTATTTGTTTATTTATTTTATTTCTATTGCCAAGTCACCCTTCGTTTTTCATTTTGAAAGGGTTATCAGTTTATTATAAAAATATATCGGAACAAATGCGGGAAAATTGATAATTTATTTTTGTGGGAGGAGGAGGAGTGTTCCTGAAGTTTGAGGAAAACACAATATATTTTGTCTATTTTATTGAATTGCATGTAAAAGAAAATTTAAAGTGTTGTTAACCTGTATGATAAATATTTGGTAAATATTTTGCAAGAGGAGGACTGCAACCAGCTTAACGAGCTATCAAAATTATCAACAAATTATGCCCCCACAACCTCAGTATTCAAACATAAAATGAATCTACATGGCATGCACAAAAGTAGTAAATTGAAAACACTATTAAAACCATCCTTATGTTTCGCATCACATATTATATCAAAAATATTGATAACTTTCATTCTCCACGAAATTGCATTTTTTATCAATTTAAAGTCAAATAAAATCATAAAGCTTGTAATCTAATTTTGATCGATATAATAAGTTTTGCATCTCTAAAATTAGAGATTATCATAATTTTGAATGAAAAATAAACTATAACTTCACATATTTAAATTATTAAAAAAATAAAAAAATTTAACCATTGAGATAAGTATTATTTTATAAGATCAATCACAATTTAAAATTTAAATATTTAATCTTTTAAATTAAAATAATAATTAAGATTCAACAAGTTCAATCATATTTTAGAAAGTTTCTAAATCTTGCACCATAAATTTTATGCGTTTAATATGTACCTCTTTTGCTGCATTATTTTAATTGATACTGCTGCCAGATCAAAGAGCAATATATGGGAAAAGTTATAATGCAATAAATTCAAGATTTTTTTGGCCTAAAGATGCCCTATTTTTAATTGATGATACATGTTGACGCCGAGTCACTTTCTTCAAACGCTGGAAAACGGACGTCCTTCTCGTCGGACTCCTGCAAGAAAAGTCTTCGAAGATCGGATGCTCCGATGGGGATCCTCCGACGCTCAAGTTAGTCACTCGGAAACAGACAAGAATTGACTAGCAGAAGGAAGCTAAAAAGTTTGGGTTTAACTAGCAGGAGAAGCTAGAAAAACTAGAGTTCTTGGATTCCTACTTACGGTGAGAGTGTGCGCTTTTATACCTGTTCGAAGATACACCCTTCCGTTCCAAAAGATTGCTGATTTCAAGGCGCTTCGTTCAATAACGGACAAAAAGATGAGGTTGACAGTGACAGATCGTACTGTCAACGTGCACGTCGGAGGTGTTCTACGTCACTTGTCAGTGCGGCCTCACAGGTGTCTGGCATCCGTGGTTATACCTGGTGCGCGTCGCTACTGGATGTGACCGCGCACAATTGTAGACGAGTGGTGGACAGTACGCTGTAACAGGGTATGGTCATGCACAGTGACAGGCATGCGATGGACCATACGCCGTTATGAGGTATGGCCACACACTGCTAGGATGTGCGCGGACCATGCGGGCATGCCAGGTGGCCCGAGGCTATAGGCTGCTGGACTCAAGGGCAAGACCATGTATCGGGCACTATTCATGCAGCCCGAGACCGAGGGAGTCTCGGGGGTTGAGATATTGTTCATAGGGCCCAGGAGCTGTGGCTCGAGGCTGAGGCGAAGCCGGGCACTGTTCATATAGCCCGAGACCGAGGGGTCTCGGGGGTTGAGATACTGTTCATAAGGCCCGAAGCTGTGGCTCGAGGATGAGACTGGAACTCGAAGCCAAGCACTGTTCATGTAGCTCGAGACCGAGGGGGTCTTGGGGGTTGAGATACTGTTCATAGGGCTCGGGAGCTGTGGCTCGAGGCTGACTGGAACTCGAAGCCGGACATTGTTCATGTAGCCCGAGATCGAGGGGGTCTCGGGGGTTGAGATACTGTTCATAGGGCCCGGGAGCTGTGGCTCGAGGCTGAGACTGAAACTCGAAGCCAGGCACTGTTCATGTAGCCCGAGACCGAGGGGGTCTCGGGGGTTGAGATACTGTTCATAGGACCCGGGAGCTGTGGCTCGAGGCTGAGACTAGAACACGAAGCGGGCACTGTCCATGTAGCCCGAGACCGAGAGGGTCTCGGGGGTTGAGATACTGTTTATTGGATACCGTGGGGGACTCAGGAGGCCAAGAGGGCCTCCGTCAGCCGTCGTTACCGTTTATTCTAACGGCGTTGGATCAGCCATATCATATGCCCCCTCACCCCTGAGACGGAGTGGGCCCACCCCAGCAAGGCGAAAGGGGTGTCACTTCCTGAGTGGCTGATCCCCGTCCTTTGCGAACCGCCCCTGGACACGTGTCTCTGAGCGCTGCAATGACTTTATGCCGGCGTCATGTGGGATGTGAAAGAGCGGCCACTACCGTCCACCCGATATGCGGTGATCATCCTTGAAGCAAGGTTGATCCTTCGAAGTCTGTGAGGAAAGTCGCGCCATCATTGCCCATCATAACGATGACGTCAGCGGCGTTCCATCATTGGTCGAAGGCAGATCGTATCACGCGTCGAGCGGTCACCGAGGTAGCCCAGCCTATGGTGGAAGTCCGCATGGCTAACGAGACAAGGCGGGACAATTCGAAACTGAATAAAACTCGGATGGGGGGGGGGGGAGGGGGGTTGAATCTGGCCACACTGCTCCTGCCATCGTTGTCTTCTTCCTCTGATTCTCTGATTTTCTGCCTCCTGGCCTTCCCTGCAACCTGAGAGCCCGCACACACCATTTTCTTTCCTAGGTCAGCTCTTCGTTTCTTCTAGACCTCTCTGTTCCTTCTTCCATCAATGAGTTCTCAGTCCTGAACCTCGGAGGACGACTCAGAGGATCATCCTTCTCCCGAGAGGCTTCATGCTTCTCCTTCTTCTCCCCCTTCTCCTTCACCTCCTCTTGAGTGGTCCTCTGATTCGGAGGACCGCGTCCCTCTGGCCCAGCGGTGGGTCGCCGGGGAGGCTCCTGCAGGGAGGCGCCCGGCGGTGGCTGGTAAGGCCCCATCGAGGAGACGCCATGCGGAGGCTGGCACCTCCTCGAGGGTGGGAGCAAAATTCCCGAAAGGGGTCGCCTCCACGGTGACAGGGCCAGGATTTGGCGAACATCCGGGCGCGTTACCGAATCCCCCGGGATGTCGGGCTCTATCTCCCAACCCCCGACGATAGAGTGATCTCATCTCGACCAGGCCGAGTGGCCATTTATGAAATTTCCCTGAGGGTGGGCCTTCGCTTACCTTTTCTCCTTTTTTCATAAATCTCCTTGACTATTACTCCTTGACTCTTTCTCAGTTGTCCCGAACTCTCTTCGGGTCGTTAGTGCCTTCGTCGTCCTCTGCCATCATCTCCACATTACTCCTCGAGTCTCTCTCTTTCGCTCTTTCTACATCCTCCAGACTCAGAAGGGTTGGTGGCTGTTTCAGCCCCGATCCGGCCGAGTCCTTAAGCTTCTTCTTCCTACCTCCGTCAAGGGATGGAAATCCTGATTTTTCTTTGCCAATCTGGACCAAGTTAAGCCCCGGTGGGAGGCCCCGACCTTCGAGGTAACATGAATTCCACTGTCCATCCTGGAGATAAAGAAGCGTTGGGGCAGCTGTTAACTACCGACATCCCTCGGTACAACCTACTTCTAACAAGGAAAATCTCTAGTCGGCAGGTCTCATCTCCCACTGTGGTAAGTCTCCCTCACACTTAGTCAAAGTCTTCCTGTTTCGTTCTCGTTTTTTTTTTTTGATTGACCCCCGCCGATGTTGCACAGCCATGAAAGCCCCGACCCACAGACTCATGAAGGTCGCTGCCAAGAGGAGGAGGGCCCAGGAGGGGCCAAGTGAGGGGCAGCAAGTACCGGTTCCGAAATGCCCGACAGTGCGGGTGCCCGAGTTAGCTGCACTGCAAGAGCCTCCGGCCGTCCTGGAGATCGATCTGACGATCGACACCCCACCAGAAAGGGCGGTGGCCGAGGAGGCAACAACAGAGGAGCTGGCCACGAAGGAGCCGGCGATAGCGAAGGAGCCGGCCACGGGGGAGCCGGCGATAGCGGAGGAGCCCCCCGCTCCCCGCGGACCAGTCCCCGCCGAGGTAACAAGGAGCTGGGGTGAGGGACCGTCGGGGCAGCAAGTCTGCCCCGGAGCAGATACCGGCAAGCAGCCCTCCGTGCGCCGAGTCCAAAACCGTTGAGGCTGCTGGAGGAAATGGAGCTAGGCCGAGGCTGCATCGGGACTCCATTTTGGACGATGGGCGCTGGGCGAGTGGCTCATCTCACCAATCCTCGTGCCCGAGGTCCAGGAAGAACTTAGCCATATAGGACCGAATCCTAGAGTCGAGGAGTATGGACTCCCGGTGACCAATGGAGCATCGGACTCGGAAGGCCAAGATATACTCGGGCTTCTAGTAGCCAATTGCACGCCGCATTGTCAATGGTATACTGGGCTTCGTGCCTGGCTGGCCCAGGGCTTTTTGGGCCGACCGGGGTCGGGCTTTAGTTGTTGAGAGCCGATGGTACATCGCTCTGCCAATGGTACACTGGGCTTCGTGCCTAGCTGGCCCAGGGCTTTTTGTGCCGACCGGGGTTGGGCTTTAGTTGTTGAGAGCCGATGGTACATCACTCTGCCAATGGTACACTAGGCTTTGTGCCTGGCTGGCCCAGGGCTTTTCGTGCCGACCGGGGTCGGGCTTTAGCTGTTGAGAGCTGATGGTACATCGCTCTACCAGTGGTACACTGGGCTTTGTGCCTGGCTGGCCCAGGGCTTTTCGTGCCGACCGGGGTCGGGCTTTAGCTGTTGAGAGCTGATGGTACATCGCTCTACCAGTGGTACACTGGGCTTTGTGCCTGGCTGGCCCAGGGCTTTTCTGGCCGATCGGGGTCGGGCTTTAGCTGTTGAGAGCCGATGGTCCGTCGCTCTACCAGTGGTACACTGGGCTTTGTGCCTGACTGGCTCAGGGCTTTTCTGGCCGACCAGGGTCGGGCTTTAGTTGTTGAGAGCCGATGGTACATCGCTCTGCCAGTGGTACACTGGGCTTTGTGCCTGGCTGACCCAGGGCTTTTCGTGCCGACCGAGGTTGGGCTTTAGCTATTGAGAGTTGATGGTACATCACTCTGCTAGTGGTACACTGGGCTTTGTGCCTGGCTGACCCAGGGCTTTTCATACCGACCGTGGTCGGGCTTTAGCTGTTGAGAACCGATGGTACATCGCTTTGCCAGTGGTACACTGGGCTTTGTGCCTGGCTGGCCCAGGGCTTTTCGGGCCGATCGGGGTCGGGCTTTAGTTATTGAGAGCTGATGGTACATCGCTCTGCCAGTGGTATACTAGGCTTTGTGCCTAGCTGGCCCAGGGCTTTTTGTGCCAACAGGGGTCGGGCTTTAGCTGTTGAGAGCCGATGGTACATCGCTCTGTCAGTGGTACACTGGGCTTCGTGCCGGGCTGGCCCAGGGCTTTTTGTGCCGATCGGGGTTAAGCTTTAGTTGTTGAGAGCCGATGTTACATCGCTCTGCCAGTGGTACACTGAGCTTGTGCTTGGCTGGCCCAGGACTTTTGTACCGACCGGGGTCGGGCTTTAGTTGTTGAGAGCCGATGGTACATCGCTATGCCAGTGGTACACTGGGCTTTGTGCCTGGCTGGCCCAGGGCTTTTTGCTGAAAAACTGAGATGCTGGAACTCAAGTTTATTGATGCAAAATGAGGGGTGAAAACCCAAAAGAATACAAGCAGGGTATTTAATGTAAGAAGGAAATGCACTACTGATAGTACCAACGGAGGTTGTCAGCGTTCCACATCCGGGGGAGCGGCCTCCCATCCAGCTCTTCAATCTTGTATGCTCCATGACGGAGTGCTTCGGTGATCCGGTAGGGCCCCTCCCAGTTCGGAGCTAGCTTGCCTCCTTCCGTCGGCTTCGAGACCTTGGCTCGTCGAAGGATCAGTCTCATGGCAAAAAGGTCTTAGGGCGCATGCGGGCGTTGTAATATTTGGCAGCTCGTTGTTGGTAGACCGCCATCCAAAGCTGCGCTCGGTCTCGAACCTCCTCCACCAGGTCGAGGTTGGCTCGTAGCCGGTCCGGGTTGTCTTCCTCACTATATGATTCCATCCGAGGGCTCGGGGAGCCTATCTCCACCGGAATGACAGCTTCGGACCCGAAGACCAGGCTGAATGGGGTCTCTCCGGTGGGGGCTCGTGGCGTTGTGTGGTAGGCCCATAGTACATTGGAGCTCCTCCAATCGTTGGTTATATTCGTTGAGTCGACGCTCGGCTCGACGGGCTATCCTGCCATCGAAGGATCCCTCCCCTGAGGATTCTGAGGATGGGGAAGAGTGACGACGATGTCGGCGAGGGCGCTCTGCCTCCCTCCTATGCCGCCGCTTAGGAGAAACGCTGGCGTGACGAGAAGGCGATCGGGGTCTCTTGGAAGCTCCCCAATGGTGAGGCTTGGGCGAAGCATGGCGGTGGAGAGCCTCTGGGATCGGTGATCTCCTCTGGGAGGAATGCTGGCTGGGTTGCACCACCCCGAAACTGATGGGAATGGCTTCGACTGCCGCGGGGCCGCCTGCTGGTGCTGCAGACCTTGAACCACCCGCCGCCAAGGACTGAACCTGCGTGGCTAGGGCGGCAAGCCAGTCTTCCTGAAGCTGCTGTGGAGGAGGCGCAAAGATGTCGATCGGGGGAGCAGAAGGTCCAGCCGCCTAGAGACGCGGCGGTGCAGGCACACCGGCTGGGGGAGCTGAGGGGCCAACCGCCAGCGGATCTGCTCCTTGATGCTGCCCCCAGCGCAACTGACAGAGACCCCTTTCGTACGGGTTGTCACATGGCTCAAGAGCTCAGGGAGAGAGAGGTTGCAGACTACTGGTTCGATATCTTTCTCTTCCCCCTACCTGGCGCGCCAATCTATTGACGCCGAGTCACTTTCTTCAAAGGCCGAGGAAACAGACATCCTCCTCGTCGACTCCTACAAGAAAAGTCCCCGGAGACCGATGCTCCGATGGGGATCCTTCACGCTCAAGTTAGTCATTCGGGAACAGACGAAAACTGACTAGCATAAGGAAGCTAGAAAGTTTGGGTTTAACTAGTAGGGAGAAGCTAGAAAAACCAAAGTTCTTGGATTCCTACTTACAGTGAGAATGTGCATTTTTATACCTGTTCGAAGATACACCCTTCCGTTCCGAAGATTGCTGATTTCAAGGCGCCTCGTTCAATAATGAATAAAAAGATGAGGCTGACAGTGACAGATTGTACTGTCACCATGCACGTTGGAGGTGTCCTGTGTCACCTGTCAGTACGACCTCATAGGTGTCTGGCATCCATGGTTATACCTAGTGTGCGCCGCTGTCGGATGTGACCGTGCACAGTTGTAGGCGGTGGTGGACCGTACGCTGTATCGGGGTATGGTCATGCACAGTGACAGGCACGCGATGGACCATACGCCGTTATGAGGTATGGCCACACACTGCTACGGATGTGCAGCGGACCACGCGGGCATGCCAGGTGGCCCGAGGCTATAGGCTGCTGGGCTCAAGGGCAAGACCATGTATCGGGCACTGTTCATACAGCCTGAGACTGAGGGAGTCTCAGGGGTTGAGATACTGTTCATAGGGTCCGGAGCTGTGGCTTGAGGCTGAGACTAGAACTCGAAACCGGGCACTGTTCATGTAGCCCGAGACCGAGAGGGTCTCGGGGGTTGAGATACTGTTCATAGGGCTCGGGAGTTGTGGCTCGAGGCTAAGACTGGAACTCGAAGCCGGGCACTGTTCATGTAGCTCGACACCGAGGGGGTCTCGGGGTTGAGATATTGTTCATAGGGCCCGGGAGCTATGGCTCGAGGCTGAGACTGAACTCGAAGTCGGGCACTGTTCATGTAGCCCAAGACCGAGGGGGTCTCGAGGGTTGAGATACTGTTCATAGGGCCCGAAAGCTGTGGCTCAATGAGACTGAAACTCGAAGCCGGGCACTGTCCATGTAGCCCGAGACCGAGGGGGTCTTGGGGGTTGAGATACTGTTCATTGGATACCGTGGAGGGCTCAGGAAGCCTAGAGGGCCTCTGTCAGCCGCTGTTACCGTTTATTTTGATGGCGTTGTATCAGCCATATTATTAAGCATTATGATGCATTGGATTCAAAGACTTTTCAATGAATATTTTTTTCTGCTTTTTTATAAAGCAATTCTTGCGTTGCAAAGGATCGGAAGTCAGCATCATTCTTTGGCAACATTCAATTCCTCCTCAGCCCTAAAAAAACAAAGATGCAAAGGAACCAGGCGACGAGCCAACGTACATGGATATTTGGGTAGAACGCATGGCAATAAGCATATGTAGGTGCATGCATACGTGTAGGGACTGCAGTGCCACCTGTGAGCGCATTAGTGCAGTCTTTTCTCCATGACATGGCCCCTCCCAGCTTTTTCTCAGCTTTTTCTCAAGTGGGATTCCTCAGCACGCAATTAAGCATCATATCAAACCATTTCCTTTGCACAAGCTAGTGGTGGCGGCTTGGGGCATGGAACGCCAACTTCCTTGCGACACGGTGCATATTTGGTAACAGCCTTGGGCCTTCCAGCGTTCTTCTTTATATATCCTTTTGCATTAAATAACCATCCAGCTAAAATATGAAATATTGATGGCTGGCTGTTGACAGGACGACGAGCAATACCCGACATGAGTTGGTTTCACGCCAGCCTGTGAAAGATCGTCCGGTGGTGACACGATGTCATCATCCAAAAGGTTGCTGGGCACTGTTCAGCACGGCTGATGCAGTGGTAAGCATCATGCCAATAAATTCATTCAGGTCTCAGAAAACGAATCATTCAGTATTTTTTAACAGGTTCTGACACGTTGTGTCATCATGGGATTGCTCTGGTGAAGTCTCGCCCTTCTCCTCGATGTGTTGAAGATGAATTTTAATGGATTTAGGAAGAGTTCAAACGCTTGACATGCTGTTGTTTGGCAGTTTAAAGCTTCTCAAATATGATTGAGAAGGGAATTTAATGGCTATAATAATATGAATTAAAGCCAGCACAACTACTTATTTATAAAGATAATGGTCTTCTTCTTGGAGTTATTTGACAGATGAAAATGAGCCATCTTTTCATTGAAGGCTTCATATATTTTTTTCGTTAAGAAAACCAACTGGCTAGCTAATTGGTATTTAGAATTTCATGTATCTTCGAGAAAGGAAAGTAACCAGCTAATTGACCATCCTATTAGTGCTCTCATGCTTCGCTCAATCAAAATATATTTTTATTTAAAATGGTTACATTAATTGATGCCGAAGCCTATAGTTTCAGATATTTTAGTTATTATTTTTAATTTTTTAAGGCTTGCGAGTACTATTTTTTTTTTAAAAAAAATCTGAGCATGTGATTTTATCCACATATTGAAGGCATCTACGTGCATGTATATGCAATGCATCCAAGATAAAATTTGAGAGCGTAGCCTGATACAAACACAAAGCATGACGTACTTCATAATGGGCCCAATAGATATGATAAGTATAAGAAGGAGCTGCTTCCAATCCATCACTCGCAGCAAATGCTTAGAAATATTTAGAACAGCAAGGTAAAATTGATGAGCCCAACAAAGGTTTGTTCTTGTGTTTTGATGTTAAAGGAGATGTTCCTTAGAAGCATTACCATTTGCTTGGCTTTATCTAAGGTAGAAGCACCACCGAACTCACAACCATGGCTCATAAGTTGATACTTTGAAGCGAAAAAACAAACTTTTTCCATCTTTCTTTTGACTATCTATGACTAATATTATGAATAAAAGAAAGTTTAAAGATATAAAGAATGATACAAAAAGTTAAAGAGCTTTGAATGAATGAAATTAAAGTTTATTTTTTTAAAAAAATAAAACTTCAGCTGAACTGAGAGAATTTGATGTTACTTGCAATATATCCGGGTAATATTGGCAGGACAACACCATAGAAGTCCTGTGAGCATCCATTGTTGCTAAAAGAAAGAAAAAACTTCAGGGGTTTAAAAGCCAATTAAGATGCTTGCCAAGAATAAAGATAGAGTCGCAATCTTATCAAGGATGTTGCCCCGTATATTTGGTTTCTAAACAGGGCTACTTGGCACGGCAAGTATCCAGAAGGACCACAAAACTTGGAAACGGCCGGATGCCGTAGTGTGAAATCTGATTCCGATGGCATAAGGCAGGGCAAACATTAACATCTGGCCACGTCTGCATGGCTCCGCCAGCTACACTATTGGGTTGCTTGTGGCCGAGGACATCGATATAAATGAGACTGTGACCACCACCACCACCACCACCACCACCACCAAGAGCTATCCAACTAAAGGCATTGAAAAGATTGATGGCACTCTTTCTGATTTGAAGAATAAAATTACAATTTTCGTGACAACCGTATCTCTCGTCATTTCAAGGCGAAGAAGCCGGCGCTTTCAGGGCACTAAAATTTGTTTACGGTGAAGTTAACAAAAATTGGAGGAACCAAGAAAGATGGCTCCTCTACTCTGGAAATCCATACAGCAGAGTGCAACTGTTCAACCTTATTGGGAGCACTTTTTCATTACATACCAGAAATTACAAAATCTTTCCTGTAATCTTGGCTTGATTGAGTTCATTCAAACCTATATGATTTCTCAAATCCTTCCTTTCTAACCTGAAGAACTTGAATAAGTGATTGGATCTAGGCATAAAAAGAAAGCTTGGTATGAATAACTTGTTTCTTGATTCTACACCATAATCACTATAAGTGCATACCCTTTTACCCACAATCAGTGCAATGGTGTATATCTATTTGCCTATCTCTTGACAAAAGAACCATTTTAAGATGGTTATCTCATGACTATTAATATAAATTAAATGAGTTGGTTCTATTCCTCAATTTTTCATATTTGTTTCTATAGAACCAAGGTTGAAAGGTTTTAAAAAGCCAATCATTTACAACCATTGAAAAGATATTTTTGAAAAATTAAGGATTAGTCCGCCTCTTAGAAATAGAATGCATTTGATTTTAAATATACATGAAGAAGGTAATCAAAAAAGAAAAAAAGATGAGTTCTTTCTTTCAAAACTTAGGAGCTATGCGAGAGTAAAATTCAATGCATAATTTTGAATAAGAAAAAAAAAAAGAGGAATCCTATTTTTTAACTCTCGGTTGATTTTATTATTATTATTATTATTACTTTGAAAGTAGCTATATAAATCAAATCATAATTTTATAGTAAGGACAAGAAATCTTTTTGATCAATCCCTTTGCCTTTTATTCTTTTGCGGTCAAAATGATTCCTTATGAGATTAGATTTTATTTATTTAGAATCTAAGTCCTTCTACCTTCTATTTATTTTATCTATTTCTTTTATTTTTATTACATTTTTTTATTCTTCTCATCATTTCCAAGTCTCTTAATTTTATTGGTCCTTTAAAATCTAACCCCTTTTCTCTTTGAGTAAAGGAGTAAAATCAAATAGATTAGTTTTTTGATTAAAAAAAGGTACTAGATAAAATTTGATCAATCCCTTTATCCGTCACTCTTCAAGAACCAAAAATCTCTTTTAAGTTTGAATCTATTCATTTAGAATCAAGGCTCTCGATATAGACTCTTCTATCTTCTACTTTTTTTAAATTTATTTTTTAGGTTAAAGCATACTTTTAATTCTTAAAATTTCGGATATATTTTACTTTGTTTCTTGAAGTATAACAATATTTTAAAGTATCTTTGAACTATCCTTTTTGGTTCACTCAGGTCCCTATCATTAAAAAATTTAATGCCATGCTTTTTCTACTAAGATGATTGGCTTACTTGGCGGAAAAGAGATGCTTATATAGAAAAAATCTTGTGTAGTAGTTTATTATTAGTTAAACCTCCATAAAAGTATGGGCCTATTAGAATTTTTTTTGAAAATCCTAGTGGGTGATGATCTCACCATATGGATCAGGGTAGCAATAGCTTTAGTGGAGGAGATTGGGCTCAATTCCACTAGAATGAAGCAATCTCTGTTGTCTAAAATGAAGAACAATTCTTCAGAGAGGACGATGATTATGGTAATCTCTATAATAATGTCAAAACATCGGGGAGAGCTTCCATCATATCCTCCATCAAAGTGAAGAGTACTAAGGGTTAAGGAGAAGTAAAACAAGCACCCATTACCACTTCTATCAATGGTTTTTAAGGTGAATTAAGAGGAGTAATAAGGCAACTGCAACATCTCCTCCTCTGGCACCAAGGTAGCCACTCTGCTTTTATTTAGAAAATATAAGAGTAGAGTTATACATAAGTCTATTCACTTCTTATCAGAATTAGTTCGAAACGAGTTAAAATTAAGGATAATTCGTAGGAATGGGTTTAACTTCAAAAATTTATTGGATATTTGGTCAAACTTATTATCCATTAAGAAAAAAGGGCATCAAAATAGGAACCTATTTGCTATCATGGATTAGCTAGAGGAAGTACACCCAATGAAAAAAAAGGTATTAAAATAAAAATACGCTTTTTATCGAAGATTAGTTGGAAGAAGTAAACCCAATTGCTGATCTATACATAATCGCTTGTCCATTGAACTGGATTATAATGATATAATCTTCGTCTTCAATATAGCCTTGCTGGCCAATATTGTTTTATATCAGTCATCCTTAATGGCTAGGTGCCCTTAGTGGTCAAGCCTCAAGAAGTAATTCTAACCTTTACCGTTTGTGCCAATCTCTTAGGTGACATCTTGTGAGGATTTTATAAGGGTTAGATTGCAATAGGGTCATAGCAAGGACAATATTGGTAATGAGGCTTTTTTTTGACAGGCAACTAGCTTTGAAAATAATGGTTTTTAGAGGCAAGGAGGAGGAGCTGGATCTATAGCAAGTGTTGGAGGAAGGATTAATGGTGTTGGAGTAACAGATGGCTGATCGAAGATAATGGTAAGATAGGCCAAAGTCAATGATCGAAGATGATGGCTTAGTAGTGGTAAGTTAAGGTTTAGATTGGATTAACAAGTATTTTCATGACTGGATTATTAATATATTCGCTTTAAGCCTATTTTTTGTGTAGAATGTTAGCTTAGTATCGTCTACCATGTGGGCATGCCATATTGATAAAAGATTTATAGCATCAATATTTTTTAATTGTAGGAACGTAAGTGAAACAAAAATAAAAGTTTAAAGATATCTTTAAAACTTTTATAATATAAGGGAGTAAAGTGAAATACCTTTTAAAGTTTAAAGGTTAAATACATGCTTTAGCCTACTTTTTATTTTATTTTGATTTACTTGTTCTTTTTTTTTTTTTTCTTTCTAATCATTTCTATCATTCTTTTAAGTTCCATAGATTTGTTGATCTAATAGAAGCTAACTCATTTTCTCACCAGGCATAGGGTATGAAAAGAATGAGTTTGAATGTACATTAACAAAAAGGTATGAGAATGAGTCAGAATTTATAATTAAAAAAATTATTAAAATTCTATTCAATTCCTTGCTTTGCTTATTTTTTAACCGATTAAAAGATATAAAATTTGAACAGCATGAACTATCTGATTCAAAAATAGAGTCTTGCTTAGTTTATGGAATGAAGATGGTTTTAACTTAATTCCTAGCAGATTAATTGGGGCATCCATTGAATTTGGGGTGTTATTTCTTAAATAAAAATAAATATTGTTGCTGCCAAGTCACTGGTGATGAGCGCCGGGCGTGTTGAGATCTTCGAGGGCCTCTGAGGATAGGGAAAGACTGTCTTTTTCCTTCGGAAACCTGTAAGAAGTCCCGGGCCGGTGGCTCCGACGGGGACCCTCCGATGCTCAAGTTAGTGAACTCGTAGAACCGTAGTTTTGTCATAGAGCAATGCTACAGAAAGAGATCGAAAAGAGAGATCCCCCGCATTGAGCTCGAGTCCTCTTTTTATACATGTCCAGGAGGTCACCTTTACCCCGTTGAATCTGCTTTGTTGGGATGAGCTTCGAGAACGGCGGGCAGGTGAGCCATTGCTGAATGGGTGCCGCGTATATCGGCAACTGTGCAGCACTTGTAACTGCCCATGATCTTGGTAAAAGGTAGGCGAGTAGATCGCGCAGTAGTTTTAAGTCTGTTCAGCATTGAAGTTTGGCTTCATGATTTGAACTGCGTTGATGGCTGAGATCGGAGCCAGAATTGGAGCCGGGGCGATGCCGAGGCCAGAAGCCGATGCGGGAGCCAAGGCTTAGGCCAGGAGCCGATCTGGAGCCGAGAGGAAGTGCCGTGGCCAACGTGGCAGTCATAAGTGCTTTAATACGGGAGAGAATAAGGCGATAAATGCCTTAAAGTGGATGCGCGTGGCCTTTGAGGCCATAAATGTTTTGGTGCTAGAATGTCGTGGCTGTGTCGGCCGAGGCCGAAGCTGGAGGCCGAGTCGAATCCGAGGCCAAAGCTGGAGGCCGAGTCGAATCCAAGGTCGAAGCTGGAGGCTGAGCCGAATCCACGGCCGAAGCTGGTGGCCAAGCCGAATCCGGGGCCAAAGCTGAAGGCCGGAGCTACAGCTGAGTCTTAAGCTAGCGGCAATTGCTCAAAAAAATTGCATGGTCTTATCGTTCCGCCTGACAGTTGATTAGCCATATCAGGTGCCCCCCCTCCGAGATGGGTGAGCATGCACTTACTATTAATGGGGGCGCTTTATCATCCGATGGCTAATCTTTAGGCGCCACGTGCCAAGGGTCCTGCCCTTAAACATGCATCGGATGCTGCAATGCCGTCATCTCGCCCACCTCGACTGTTGGGATCGAGGCGGATCTCCCTCGAGTGCTAGGCGAACACATCATTATGGTGAGGTCACCATTGTCTCTTCGTTGGTAGTGGCTTCCGAGTTCAACGCTCTGGGTGGTTGTCGTAGCTGCCCCCAATGGGAAGCGAGCACATAGCCGGAACGAAGTTGGCGGGACGGTTTTGAAAAGACAAGTCTATAAAGGGTGGTGTTTCCGGCTACGGATGTTCTTGCTGCTTCCATTTTCGTCCCTACCCTAATTTTACCTGAGCCTGTTCATCTCCCATCTTCTTGAGTCCTTCACCTTCAATTCTTCGCGCTCAAGTCTCCAGGTTAGTTTTGCTATCATGACTGATTCGTCCCTTTCATGCTCTATTTCCGGCTCCGGGGGCTATTCCCCCGATCTTCCTCAATAGTCTACCTCTTCTCTGGCATTCGGCTGGTCCACTTCTGTGGAGGATGTCCTAGCAGAGCAGCTACAGGTGGTTGGACGATCTCTCTGAAGGGAAAAAGCAGTTTTTCCTATGCACAGGATCTCAAGGTGGAAAGCATGTAAATCGGTTTTAATATTCACATTGAATATTAATTAACGCAAATTAACAGATCTGAAATTTAAGATTATTTATTTAAGTTTAAAACAGTACCTCTCGTAGCGGAAGCTATTGATAACGAAGGTAGCAGATCCGATTTGTAGAGAGAACTTCCCCTTCGTGCCTTGCAAGAGCCGCACGTGCCGCTCCACTATATCACACGCATGCCTGATGAATGCAGATAGGAGGTAAAATTCTTGAACAATGGAAGGAGAACTCTTCTCCCAAGAAGAGACAATCTCCAATTGGACTTCTTGCAGACTTTCTGTGATTGCAGAAGATCAGCTTTCACGGAAAAATCTCTGTCAATATTTTTCTTCTTACATGTTCACCCTTTTTTATTCACATCGTAACCTTTTATATCCGATGAAAATTCCATAATAAAAAAAAACGTGAAAGAGCTCTTTAAAATGCCATTACATGAATCCCATCATGGCATTAAGTCCGCAGTCACCTCATCAATGCATCCCTCAAACGGCGAGCCTAAGAGGAAACGTAGAGTGACGAGACCTATGTGAAGGGAGAAACAATCTTCGAGGCATGCATGTTTTAAAAATTGATAACAATTATCAATGCGAAAATTTAAAGATTACATACTAATCTATCTAACATGCATCAAGATCATATCTTTGCCTTGTATATATGATCGATTGATCCAAAATATGCATATAAATAAAACTATCAAGATCATGTCTTGATCTTCAAGGCAAGAAGTCATACTTCTTATCTTGAAGCATGCCTTAAGATATAGGGATCATATCACTACCTTAAAAGAAATTGGTAAATCCTTTTATACTCTGCAGCTGTTCAATCATCCGGCCTCTAGTATCGTCCACGCGAAGCCCCTAATGATCGGATTTCCGGGAGTGCTAGCTCGCGGAAAATGACTTTGCTGATATTGAATCCTCCCACTTGAATTCTTCTTCTAGGATCCTCCATACTTCCGTTAGCACCAGAATCACCAGGATTTTCTATTCTAATTCTTTAGAAAATCATTCATGACATATCATGTGTTGTTTTTCTCTTCTGTGTAATCTGGTGAGGGATGTCCTCTATTTATAGTCCCTTTTTAGCCAGCCCATTAAATTCTAACATTTAGAATTCCACTGCTTGGCAAAAACCAAAGAGACGCCGAACCGTAGCACTTGGTTAATTCCGATGTTCGGTAAAAAACTAAAGAGTCGTCGAACCGTAGCGCTTGGTTAATACAAAGAGGCGCATTTATTCTATATAAATTCTAACACTTTAGAATTCCGACGGAATTGTTTGGAGAAGATTAATGCAAGACATTAAATTTTATATGTGAATTTAATTTCTCAGACTTATGCGAGAGGTTTGGGTTTAGCTTTTGGTTTAAGCTAATCTGAATTTATTGGACTGAACCCACATAGATCATGGTCCTAGCCTAAATCAAATTTGGCTAGTCCTGAGTCTATTTAAATCCAAATCAAGTCTAATTTTAAATCAATATTTGAAATTGACTAGTCCTTCTAATAGACTTAAACAAAATTGAATCTTATTCAATTGTACTTAACCCAATTGAGATAATTCAATCAATCAAATTGATTAATTAAATCATATACGATTCTCAATCGTTGATCAGCAAACAGATCATCATAAGAAACTTCTATGCGTGTGACTCTCTAGGTTCGAACCTAAACCGGTAGCATAGAAACAACTTTCTATACTAATCGATGTACCCATCTAGCAATGGAACCCGACGTCCAGATAGGTCGAAGAGTTGCCGAGCAAACTCCAAGAACCCTAAGAATAGTTACCATATAATTCATCATCTTAACCATAAATGCTAAGGATGGCTTAAGAGCTTGTCAACTCTAAATAGCAAATCCATAAAGTGATTTCAATTTTAGTGATCATGTGACTTTCACATGAAGTGCCTTGGCCAAGGTCTTGCTAAATTGAAACACAAGCATTTCTCCTTTTAACGGGATAGGTCAAATTCCATCTTGATCCATAACTGACTACCACAAGTACTTGACTGCACCCAGTAACCTTTCGTAGCTGGATTAGAAATCCAGGTGGTCCGGTACCTAAGTACAATGAGTTGCTTGTAAGCCACTGGTTGTGATCTTCAGGTCTGAAGGATACTTATACCTATATCTTCTCGGATTAACTCTTGACAGTAGAGTATCCGGAAATGAGTCACGTTCGGTGAAATGTCCTCCTACACTTTCACCTGTATGTCATACCAGTGTCTCTACACTCCTTGGTTAAGAGGACAACCAAGAAATATGATATACAATGTCCTATAATTGATAGTACTATGGCCCTGTCATAGTATATCATATGGTCACGAACCTTTTTGAGGACCTTCAAAGATAAATCCTCCTTTATCGTGAAGGAAGATCCTAAGGGCTTCATTACAATCAGGAGTATTAAGAAGATGTTCTTGTAATGAATAAACTACCAAATAACTTTTATTAATATATTAATTTATATATAATTTATATTAGCACAATCATCAAATGATTAGCTTTAGGATATAATTCCCAACAAACTCCCACTTAGCCTAAAGCCACTCATTACAGTATCTAATACCCATCTTCAACTTATAGTTGTCAAACTCCTTGATGCTGAGTGCTTTAGTAAATGGGTCACCTAGGTTTTTCTTTCCATCAATATTCTGAAGATTTATGTCACCTCGGTCTACAATCTCTCGAATAAGATGAAACCGGCGCAGTATGTGCTTGGTGCACTGATGTGCTCATGGTTCCTGTGCTTGAGCTATGGCACGAGTGCTGTCACTGTATAACAGGACTGGTTCATCTATGGAAGGTGTCACTCCAAGCTTGGAGATGAACTTTCGCAGCCACACAGCTTCTTTCGCAGCATCTGATGCAGCGATGTACTCTGCCTTGCATACCAAATCTGCCACTGTATGTGCTTGGAACTTTTCCAGCAAACAGCTCCGCCATTTAGGATAAACACGAAACTTGATACACTTTTTCTATCATCATGATCTAATTGGAAACTAGAATCAGTATATCCAACAAGTTTCAAATCAGACTCTCCATAGACTAACCACTGGTCCTTAGTATTTCTCAAATACTTAAGGATTGTCTTAACAACTTGCCAGTGTTTTTCTCCTAGATCAGATTGGTATCTACTCACTACTCCTAGTGAGTATGCCACATCTGGTTTTGTACATGTCATGGTGTATATAATCGATCCCACTGCCGAAGCATATGGAATTTAACTCATACGTTCTCTTTCATTAGGAGTTGTCAGATAATCCTTCTTAGAAAGATGAATTCCATGGCCTATCGGAAGATAGCCTTTCTTGGAATTCTCCATACTAAACCTCTTTAGCACTGTGTCAATATACGTAGATTGGGATAAACCAAGCATCCTCTTAGATCTATCTCTATAGATCTTCATCCCTAGGATGTATGATGCTTCTCCAGATCTTTCATGAAGAATTGTGATGATAACCATGTCTTTATTCCTTGTAATGCATGGATATCATTCCCGATTAAGAGAATATCATCCACATATAATACAAGAAATACAATAACAAAATCGTTAGCCCATTTATAAATGCAAGGTTCTTCTTTATTTTTAATAAATCCATAAGATTTGATCACTTTATTAAATCGTATGTTCCAACTCCTAGATGCTTGCTTAAGTCCATAAATGGACTTCTATAGCCTGCACACTTTGGACTCATCTTCAGATATAAAACCTTCAGGCTGTATCATATACACCTGTTCTTCTAAATCATCATTTAGAAAAGCGGTTTTAACATCCATATACCAAATCTCATAATCGAAGTGTGCTGCTATAGCTAGCATAATACGAATGGATTTCAGCAGTGCCACAGGAGAAAACATTTCGTCATAGTCAATACCATAACGCTGATGATACCCCTTAGCAACCAGACGTGCTTTATAGGTCTCAACCTTTTCATCTGCGCCTCTTTTCCTCTTGAAAACCCACTTACACCCTATGGGTTTTATCCCTTCGGGTGGGTCAACTAATGTCCATACATTATTGTCCTTCATGGAGTCAAGTTCGGATTTCATGGCCTCAAGCCATTTATTAGAGTCAGTCCTTTGCATAGCATCCATATAGGTGATCGGATCCTCGTTGTTCTCATCGAGTTCAACAGGATCATCATTCTGGACCAAGAAACCTAAGTATCTATTCGGTTGATATGGTACTCTACCAGATCGCCTTAATAGTGCATCTAAAATGGGTTTTGAGTTTGATCTAATCAACTCAAATTCTATGGGTTCACTAGTTTGTATTGTTCCTTCTACTTGAAGAACTTCCTCAAGTTCAACATTAGAGCTATTTGTTCCTTCACTAAGGAACTCCTTTTCAAGAAAAACTGCTCTATTACTAATGAATAACTTTTGTTCTTCAGTATTGTAGAAGTAATATCCTTTGGTCTCTTTCGGATAGCCGATAAAAAAATATTTGTCAGATTTGGGTTCAAGTTTGTCTGATTTTGCATGTTTCACATAAGCCGGACACCCCCAGACTCTCAGATAGGTAATAACCGGTTTATGTCCATACCACATCTCATGTGGAGTTTTAGAAACAGACTTACTTGGAACCTTATTAAGAATATGATAAGCTGATTCTAATGCGTATCCCCAAAATGATATTGGCAAGCTCGCAAAACCCATCATGGACCGAACCATGTCTAATAGAGTTCGATTCCTTCTTTCCGACACACCGTTATGCTGCGATGTTCCAGAAGGAGTCCATTGGGAGAGAATCCCATTCTCTCTTAAATATATCACAAATTCATTGAAAAGGTATTCACCTCCTCGATCTGATCGAAGGGTCTTAATACATTTTCATGTTTGTTTTTCTACTTCTTTATGATATAGTTTGAACATTCAAACAACTCAGATTTATGTCTCATAAGATAGACATAACCAAACCTAGAAAGGATGTCTGTAAAAGTAATGAAGTAGTAATATCCCCCTTTGGTACAAGTGCTCATTGGTCCACATACATCAGTATGTACTAGACTCAATAGCTCTTTGGCTCTTTCACCTTTTTCAGTAAAAGATGACTTGGTCATTTTACCAAGAAGACCGGATTAACAGGTAGTTAATGATTCACAATCATCAACTCGAAGGATGCCCTCCTGAGTTAACCTGTTTAATCTGTTCTTATTGATATGACCCAGCCGATGGTGCCAAAGATAATATCTGTGATATCAGTTATTCTAGGGCGCTTACTTGAATTGTACACTACATTCACAGGCTATGATAATATATAAATGCCATTAGATAAATGCCCAGTCATTACAATGACTCCATTCATAATGATATTCAAAGTAACATCCTTTATTGAAATTTCATAATGACTTTTGGCCAGAAGGCCTACAGAAATTACGTTCAACAAGAACGTTGGGCAAAAATGACAATCATTTAGTATAATGATATTTCTATGGAAAACTATTTCAAGAACTCCTAATGCCAGAACTGGAACTAATCTTCCATCGCCGACATTAAGGAATCTTTCATTGTCCTCAAATCTTCTGGTGGCCTGTAGTCCATGCAATGAATTGCAAATGTTAAAAGGACTCCCGGTATCCAATACCCAGGTCTGATTATCATATACAGAAAAATTATAAGGTGTTATCATATAAATACCTTGTTGAGCAACATCTTGCTCCTTTTTCTTCTTTGGCCTATTTTGATCAAGTGTGGCAATGTAAAGAGGACAGTTCCTCTTCCAGTGCCCTTGCATCTTGCAGTGAAAGTATTTAGCTTGACTTTTATCAACTTTCTTCTTCTACATCTGACCCCTTATAGATGTCCTAGCATGTTGCACCTTTTTATTATTCTTTTTCTTCTTTCCTTTCCCAAGGGTTTACGCCCTACCTTAGATCCTTCAACCACATTAACCAAACCCTTAGAGAGCTGGTTATCCTTTTCAAAGTTCTGTAACAACCCCAACAAACCGTGGTAGTTGACTACAGGCTTTGTCATTCGAAAATGAGTAAGGAAAGGTCGGAAGGATGGAGGCAAGGAATTCAGGATCACATCTTTTCCCAACTGCTCATGTAAGGGAAAGCCGAGCTTGCTTAGGAGTTATATCTTCTTGATCATGTACAATACATGATCAGTGACAGGAGATCCATCCCTCATTCGAGCATTGAAAATAGTACAACTAGTCTTGTGCCTTTCAACATCGTCGGGTGTGCCGAATCAGGTAAATGATCTGAATCATAAATGGTTCACCACATTGACCAGGTGAGTGAGATCGATGGGAGGGATATGCCATTAACTCGTTAAAGACGCATCAATACGAGTAGCTCCCAATTAAAAACCATTCGATCGTTGATCCTAGAGCAACTTGCCAACTCACCTTGACATCATATGGTTAACCAATTCTGATTTGACCATCTAAGAGATTCATGCTCAACCACGGAGCCTAATTTACTTCCATTTGATTGAATCAAAGAGAAGGACATGATCAACTACAACTATTGTTTGATTTAGAGCATTCTTAACCAAATCTAATTAGATTTGATCAAATACTCTTATAGTCCAGTTGATTTAAACCTTAAGGTCTAACCCTTTATGGACCCGATTTAGCTAACCCAAAGGATTAAATATATTTCATGTTTACATGTCATATATTTTAATCAAGCATCACATGTATTATGTTACTACTCATAATTCCTATATTTAGATCATATCTAAAGAGATTATGAATTAACATTTGATATTCAAATTAGACTCTCATAAATATTTGTATGTTTCATAACATAGACATCATGCCATCATATAACATATATATGTTTTATACTAAACATGCAAATATCATGTTTTTATACAACATCAATATGTATCAAATATAAAACATATTTTGAGAATGTGTGTAATCAGTGTTTTGAAGCCAAAGATCAATTTAAATTATCACGACAATATATCACAGAATACCTCGTTGAATGGGTAATTTGGATTTTCAATCCATCTGTGACCGAATAGACCTGTGATTTGTTTTAGCCTTGATTACACAATTAATAAGAGCATTAATTTACATGCAATAAATTAGATCAATACGAAACCATCGCTCTGATACCATTTGAAAGGAGAAACAATATCCGAGGCATGCATGTTTTAAAAATTGATAACAATTATCAATGTGGAAATTTAAAGATTACATACTAATCTATCTAACATGCATCAAGATCATATCTTTGCCTTGTATATAGGATCGATTGATCCAAAATATGCATATAAATAAAACTATCAAGATCATGTCTTGATCTTCAAGGCAAGAAGTCATACTTCTTATTTTGAAGCATGCCTTAAGATCTAGGGATCATATCACTTACCTTATAGGCAATTGGTAAATCCTTTTATGCTCTGCAGCCGTTCAATCGTCCGGCCTCTAGTATCGTCCATGTGAAGCCCCGAATGATCAGATTCCCGGGAGTGCTAGCTCGATGAAAACGACTTTGCTGATATTGAATCCTCCCACTTGAATTCTTCTTCTAGGATCTTCCACACTTCTGTTAGCACCAGAATCACCAGGATTTTCTATTCTAATTCTTTAGAAAATTAATTCACGAAATATCGTGTGTTGTTTTTCTCTTATGTGTAATCTGGTGAGGGATGTCATCTATTTATAGTCTCTTTTTAGCCAGCGCATTAAATTCTAACATTTAGAATTTTGCTGCTTGGCGAAAACCAAAGAGACGCCGAACCGTAGCGCTTGGTTAATTCCGACGTTCGGTAAAAAACCAAAGAGTCGTCTAGCACTTGGTTAATACAAAGAGAAGCATTTATTCCATATAAATTCTAACACTTTAGAATTCCGACGAAATTGTTTAGAGAAGATTAATGCAAGACATTAAATTCTGTATGTGAATTTAATCTCTCAGACTTATGCGAGAGGTTTAGGTTTAGCTTTTGGTTTAAGCTAATCTGAATTTATTGGACTGAACCCATATAGATCATGGTCCTAGCCCAAATCAAATTTGGCTAGTCCTGAATCTATTTAAATCCAAATCAAGTCTAATTTTAAATCAATATTTGAAATTGACTAGTCCTTCTAATAGACTTAAACCAAATTGAATCTTATTCAATTGTACTTAACCCAATTGAGATAATTCAATCAATCAAATTGATTAATTAAATCATATACGATTCTCAATCGTTGATCAGCAAACAGATCATCCTAGGAAACTTCTATGCGTGTGACTCTCTAGGTTTGAACATAAGCCGGTAGCATAGAAATAACTTTCTATACTAATCGATGTGCCCATCTAGCAATGGAACCTGACGTTCGGATAGGTCGAAAAGTTGCCAAGCAAACTCCAAGAACCCTAAGAAATAGTTACTATATAATTCATCCTCTTGACCACAAATGCTAAGGATGGCTTAAGAGCATGTCAACTCTAAATAGCAAATCCATAAAGTGATTTCAATTTTAGTGATCATGTGACTTTCACATGAAGTGCCTTGGTCAAGGTCTTGCTAAATTGAAACATAAGCATTTCTCCTTTTAACGGGATAGGTCAAATTCCATCTTAATCCACAACTGACTACCACAAGTACTTGACTGCACCCAGTAACCTTTCATAGCTGGATTAGAAATCCAGGTGGTTCGGCACCTAAGTACAATGAGTTGCTTGTAAGCCACTGGTTGTGATCTTCAGGTCTGAAGGATACTTATACCTATATCTTCTTGGATTAACTCTTGACAGTAGAGTATCCGGAAATGAGTCACGTTCGGTGAAATGTACTCCTAAACTTTTACCTGTATGTCATACAAGTGTCTCTACACTCCTTGGTTAAGAGGACAACCAACAAATATGATATACAACGTCCTATAATTGATAGTACTATGGCCCTGTCATAGTATATCATATGGTCACGAACCTTTTTGAGGACCTTCAAAGATAAATCCTTCTTTATCGTGAAGGAAGATCCTAAGAACTTCATTACAATCAGAAGTATTAAGGAGATGTTCCTGTAATGAATAAACTGCCAAATAACTTTTATTAATATATCAATTATATACAATTTACATTAGCACAATCATCAAATGATTGGCTTTAGAATACAATTCCCAACACTATGAGCATCCTCCCGTAACATAATCAATAACTCTGTTCCCAGGCTATTATAACAAGTGGATGATGACGAATGAAAGATATTATCAATTAAAATTTCCTTTTGTTAACAGAATTGATCCAATCAATTTCGTTTAAAGTCCACATTCAAATCCGAAAGAAGCTGCTCGTAGCTCTTGAACCATACTTCATATTGTGCCTTGCCGAGCTCCAATCCAAAGTGATTTATGAATTCAAAATTCATAAATAAACTTTTAGAGGCTCTATTGGATATCCGGATCGAACCACTTCAAACCCGGATCCAAACAACTCTGTTATCAGACCAACCATTGGTCCATGGTTCAAATTAACTTTATTCAAGATTCATATCGTGTCCCAAAATTCTATTTGAGTTACTGACTAACTCAAATCACCCTCGAAGTATGTGCTGCCGCTAATGTCTAGAGCTAGCTAGACATAGCCAGAATGAGCCCCGTATGACCCATCTGATTGAGTCCCACTCAAATCAGTGATCACGCATGAGTACAAGTCATCCGACTATATGCGTGACTCCATAGGTTCAAACCTAAGCTGGTAGCACAGGAATGCTTCCTATACTAATCGATGTGACCATCTAGCCATGGTTCCCGACATCCGGATAGATCGAATTTGCACAAGGCAACATTCTGGAACCTAGGCTATGGTTGCCGCATAATTCATCCCCTTGTCCTAGTACTCTGGGCGAATACGGAGTTAACTGCCAACTCCGAGTAAATCACCCAAGTATGTTTCAATGAAATGAATCTTGTGACACCTCGCAAAGATTACCTTGGCCAAGGTTTTGCTAAATTGAAACATAGTTCGAGCACTCTCTCTAACACTTAGAGTGGACAATTCCATCTTGACTCATCACTGACCCAATAAGTACTTGACTGAACCCAGCAACCTTCCGTCACCGGATTAGAAATCCGGGTGGTCCAGTGCCTAAGTACAGTGAGTTGCTTATCAAGTCAACATGATAGTCTCATGTCAAAGGGACACTTATACCCATTGCCTTTCTATGAGTTGCTCCAGATAGTTGAGCACTTAACAGAGATGAGTTACTGTTCAGTGAATGTACTCCTACACTCACCCGCATGTCATACCAGTGTTATACACTCCTTGGTTTAAGAGAACAAACCAACCCATATGACATACAACGACCTACACTTGATTACGTCGTCGTCCTCGATAACGACGTATCATTTGGCCGCGAACTTATTTAAGAGTTACTCAACAATTCCTCCATTGTCAAATACATGTAACTCTAAGGACTACAACATATTGGAATTCTACTAGAAGATGTAAACTATATGCTGTATGGCCAAAATTCACTTTTATTTATTGAATAAATTATGTTCATATACATCAACTCATAACCGTCTACAAGCTAGACGATTGGCTGTAGGATACATTTCCTAACAACTCCCACTTGAACTATAGCCAATCGGAACAGTATCTAATACCCATCTTCCACTTGTGTTATTGAACTCCTTGATTTCGAGTGCTTTAGTCATTGGGTCAGCTAGGTTTTCCTTTCCGTCGATCTTCTGAAGGTATATATCACCTAGTTCCATGATCTCTCGTACAAGGTGATAGCGGCGCAACACATGCTTGGTTCAGTTATGCGACTTTGGCTCCTTGGCTTGGGCAATTGCTCCCGTACTGTCACAGTATACTAGGACGAAACTCTCCAGGGCAGGTACCACTCCCAGCTCGCCCAAGAACTTTCATAGCCATACAGCTTCTTTGCTGCATCTGATGCTGCAATGTATTCAGCCTCGCATACTGAATCTGCACTGTGTTCTGCTTGGAACTTTTCCAGCAGATCGCTCCTCCATTGAGGGTAAAGATAAATCCGGATATGCTTTTGCTGTCATCTCTATCTGACTGAAAACTGGAGTCAGTGTACCCCACTAGTTTTAAGTCAGGTTCTCCATAAATGAGCCATTGGTCCTTAGTATTTCTCAAATACTTAAGGATGGTTTTTACCACCTTCAATGTGCTTCACCTGGTTAGACTGGTACCTACTCACTATCCCTAGTGAGTGTGCCACGTCTGGTCTTGTACATGTCATAGCATACATGATAGAACCCACTGCTGAGGCATATGGAATTCTACTCATGTACTCTCTCTCCTCAGGAGTTGTCGCACAATCCTTCTTGGAGAGAGTAATTCCATGGCCTATCGAAAGATAGCCCCTTTTTGAATTATCCATGCTGAATCTCTTCAGCACAGTCTCAATGTACTTTGACTGGGACAATCCAGCAGCTTCTTAGATCTATCTCTATAGATCTTCATCCCTAGGATGTAAGAAGCTTCTCCCAGGTCTTTCATGGAGAACTGAGACAGCAACCAAACCTTTATTCCCTGTAGTGCAGGGATGTCATTCCCAATCAAGAGAATGTCATCCACATACAGTACAAGAAATACAACTATGGAACCATTTGCCCACTTATACACGCAGGGTTCTTCTCTGTTCTTAATGAAGCCATAAGTCTTGATACATTTATCAAAATGTTTATTCCAACTCCGAGAAGCTTGCTTGAGTCCATAGATGGACTTATGAAGCCTGCATACTTTTGACTCGTCTGTGGATGTGAACCCTTCAGGTTGTATCATATACACCTCCTCTTCGAGCTCTCCATTTAGAAAAGCCGTTCGGACATCCATTTGCCAGATCTCATAGTCAAAATGTGCAGCTAGAGCAAGCATAATCCGAATTGACTTGAGCATTGCTACAGGGAAAAAATCTCGTCATAGTCAATACCATAACGCTGACTATACCCCTTAGCAACCAGACGGGCTTTATAGGTCTCCACCTTCCCATCTGCACCCCGTTTCCTCTTGAAAATCCATTTACACCCTATGGTTTTACCCCTTCAGGTGGATCAACTAGTGTCCATACACTATTGATCTCCATGGATTCCATTTCGGACTTCATGGCATCTAGCCATTTCTCAGAGTCAGATCTCTGCAGCGCATCCATATAGGTGATTGGGTCTTCATCGTTCTCATCGAGTTCGATGGGATCCCGTCACGGACCAAGAAACCGAAGTATCTGTCCGGCTGACGTGGTACTCTACCAGATCTCCTTAATGGTACCTCAGCGGGCACCGGTTTGAACCATTCAAAGCCGGTTCCATAGCGGTTTCTGAGTGTAAAGGTACTTCTCCTTGTCGAACTTCATTAAGTTCAACATTAGCCTTAGCACTTCCAGTAAGATACTCCTTTTTTAAAAGGTGGCTCTCATACTGACGAACAACTTTTGCTCTTCAGTTTGGTAGAAGTAGTATCCTTTAGACTCCTTAGGATATCCAACAAAGAGGCATTTGTCAGACCTTGGTCCTAGCTTGTCTGTCAACAATCTCTTGACATAAGCTGGACACCCCCAGACCCTAAGGTGTGTGAGCACCGGCTTATGCCCCGTCCATATCTCATATGGAGTTTTAGCAACAGATTTACTAGGGACCCTGTTAAGAATGTAACAGGCCGACTCAAGTGCATAGTCCCAAAAGGAGATAGGCAAACTAGCAAAGCCCATCATGGACCGAACCATATCTAATAGGGTTCGATTCCTCCTTTCAGACACCATTTAACTGGGGTGTCCTGGAGGTGTCCATTGAGAGAGAATCCATTCTCCTTTAGATATGTCAAAAACTCATTAGAAAGATATTCACCTCCTCGATCTGACCGAAGGATTTTAATATTCTTTCCAATTTATTTTTCTACCTCACTACGATATCGTTTGAACATTTCAAACGATTCAGATTTGTGTCTCATTAGGAAGACATAACCAAACCTGGAGTGGTCGTCTGTAAATGTAATAAATAGCTAAACCCTCTCATAGAGGCAGTATTCATAGGTCCACAAACATCCGTATGTATGAGGCCTAGAATCTCTTTGGCTCTTTCACCTTTTCCTGTAAAAGGTGACTTGGTCATTTTCCCAAGAAGACAGGATTCACAAGTTTTAATTGATTCACAATCAATGTCATTGAGGATGCCCTCTCTGACTAACCTGCTTATCCTGTTCTTGTTTATATGACCTAGCCTACAGTGCCAAAGGTATGAGTCATCGACATCATCTATTTTAGGGCGTTTGTTTGGAGTGCATAATACATTAACAGGTTGTGATAGAAGGTAAATTCCATTGCTCAATTGTCCACACATCACTGGTACATCATTCATAATGATATTTAAAATATCTTTCTTTATTAAAAAATCATATCCTTCAATAGCCAACTGGCCTACAGAAATGACATTAAATAAAAATGCAGGACAATAGTGACATTCACTAAGCAATATTTTATTAAATTCAAAATAAAGCTCCACGACTCCCAATGCCAGTACTGGAACTCGGCTTCCATCACCCACGTTTAGGAATCTTTCACCTTCTTTGAATCTTCTACTAATTCGAAGCCCCTGCAAAGAATTGCAAATATGAATTGGACTCCCGGTATCTAATACCCAATTAGTAGTATCACAGATAGAAAAATTACAAGGTGTTATCATATAAATACCTTGTCCAGCAACTCCTTGCTGGTTTTTCTTCTTAGGCCTGTTAGGATCCAGGGTTGCTATGTACTGGGGACAGTTCCTCTTCCAGTGACCCAGCTTCTTGCAGTAGAAGCACTCAGCCTGACTTTTGTCAGCCTTCTTCTTCTTGGTCTGACTAGGCCCAGCATGTTGCACCTTTTTTCTTTTATTTTTCTTCTTCATCCCTTTCTTAGGGTGATGACGTCCTGCCCCTGAACCTCCCACCAAGTTTACTGTCTTCTTTTGAAGCTGGTGGTCTTTCTCAAAAGTCTGCAGTAGACCCAGCAATCCATGATAGTTTACTGCAGGCTTCGTCATTCTATAATGACTGAGAAAGTCCAGGTAGGAGCTAGGCAGTGAGTTCAGTATGGCATCCTTCCCAAGTTGCTCATGCAAAGGAAATCCAAGTTTGCCCAGACGTTCTATCATCTCGATCATGTACAGTACATGATCGGTGACAGAAGTCCCATCACGCATACGCGTTGAAGATGGCACTAGACATTTTGTACCTTTCAACATCGTCTGGCGTCCCGAAAGATTCCTTCAACATTTGGAGTATTTGTTCCGGTTGGGCCTCCTCAAATTTCCTGCTGAACTCATCATTCATAGAAGCCAGCATTATGCAGCGCACTGTGGTGCGGTCATTGGTCCACTTCAGATAAGTGTCCCTGGCCACACCAGGCACATTTGGGGCTGGCTGCTCAGGTGCAGGATCCATTATCACATAAAGGATCCTTTCATGCTCTAGGACTATCCTAAGCCTTCGATACCAGCTATCGAAGTTTGGACCTGTCAGTTTATCATTGTCCAACAGTGACCAAGCGACAGATTTGTAGACATTTCTGAAAGGAAAACCAAAAACTTATTAGTGTACATGATTTATTTAAACCTATAGACTTGGACATATGGTCTAAAGTTCTCCCACTATTTTATTCAGGTTGGTAGCCCCTACCTCCAACCCGGGAAATTACTCCTAATTTCTTAGTGGGTACTAGAACCCAGTAGACTACATATGAGCCGACTTTGGCCGGCCCACCCATATGTATCTAAAGGTAGGTTCATAACCAATTGTTTCCCCAAACAATTTCTAGTAATTTATTTTGCCCCAGGTTGCACATCAATCGGCCTTTGGGCCTCCTATTGGGTGTCCTGGTTAGGTCCAACCATTAACATGACATGTTCAAGCTTCTAACCAAGGAATTGGTCAAGCCCGACTTTGGCCGGCCCACCTGACCATCGTTGAGAGAGTTGCATTGAACCATCATAATATGAATGATAATTCCAAAGACCAGATGAGTACCAGGCCTTTGGGCCTCCAATAATCATCTTAGCCATTGGACTCATTATCACTCTCTTAATGGGAGGCTATGATCTAATTATCCCCATAATTTAGTCATTTTAGGGACCTAATAATTTTAGAGGGTTTGATTAATTTGTGACACATGAATGACATGGACCAATTTATGTATTCTCCCACTAAACCATTTAGTTGGGTTCATTAATTTGGTCCATGGGTACCTAAATCAGACTGATTTTCCTTAGGAAGCATGGGTTAGCCCAAGTCAATAGGCTAGTCTAATCAAGTGCTGGGACCACTTAGCCAGGCCGGCTTGATCAAAAGGCCGAGTTGCGCCATTAACCATCTTGCCTAGACACTAGCTGATAATCAACTAGCCAGGTTAGAGGTAGCCACGACCTTGATCAGAACCTTTCTAGACACCAAGTGGTTGACCAGACCCAATTAAATTTGCCTAAAGACTTGGGTGTCCACTGAGCCCCAAATCAAGTCCATTTAGATGTATGGACTGATCAATCTAATCTAATTAGATGGATCTCAAGAAAAAAAAAAACTTATCTCAACATTTGATTAGATTCAATTTTCTAATTTAGTCCAATTCATCTAACCTTAGGTCTAACCCATTTAGAGAACCTGATTCATGCTAACCCAATTAGCCCATGATTTATGATCATGTCTTAAGGTCTTTAATTCATAATTCTAGATCTTAAGTTAACCCCTTTTCAAATTTGAACCAATTTCAATTTTGAGTTTGATTTTGAAACATTTTTTAAAATTTTTTCGTAAAACATCTTTACTTTCTTTCTATTTTCTGTGATCTGACTTTTACGTAAAACAATTTTACTATAATTTATAATTAAGTTTTAAATCAATTAAGATGTCTTAATGTTAATCTTTATTAACATTTCATCTTTAATTAATTTTGGATCTAATCAAAATTATCACAGAATAAAAGATTAATTCGTTAAAATATTTTAATCTTTCTTTCTTCTGTACATCGTTCATGGGTTCTTTCACAGTAACACCCTTACACGTCATAGGAAACCTTTCTTGAATAAGGAAACAGAGGCTATGAAACCTCCTATGACCGGACGGCCTGGTGAATATACCCAATCCAAGATATAATAGAACACAGCATGCAAGATCTACATTAGATCTACCTTTAAAATATATATTTAATCATCATTAAATAACTTTAACATGCTTTCATCATGCAAAACTTTTAAATCTACTATAGATCTAAACTAATCAAAATAAGATCAACTTTAGATCTACATTAGATTATGTATGCATAATTATATCAGATCTATTATGCTTATACATGCATTCCTAAGCCTTAACCATGGCTCTGATACCATTTGAAGGAAAAAATAGTTTTTCTTATGCACAGGATCTCAAGGTGGAAAGCATGTAAATCGGTTTTAATATTCACATTGAATATTAATTAAAGCAAATTAACAGATCTAAAATTTAAGATTATTTATTTAAGTTTAAAATAGTACCTCTCATTGCGGAAGTTGTTGATAACGAAGGTAGCAGATCCGATCTGCAGAGAGAAGTTCCCTTTCGTGCCTTGCAAGAGCCGCACGCGCGCTCCTCTATATCACACGCACGCCTGATGAATGCAGACAGAGGTGGAATTCTTGAACAATGGAAGAGAACTCTTCTCCAAGAAGAGATAGAACAATCTCTCAATCTCTATTGGACTTCTTGCAGACTTTCTGTGATGGCAAAAGATCAGCTTTCATAGAAAAGTCTCTGTCAATTTTTTTTCTTACTTGTTCATCCTTTTTTATTCACATCGTAACCTTTTATATCCGATGAAAAATTCCATAATCAAAAAAAAAAAAAATGTAAAAGAGCTCTTTAAAATGCCATTACATGAATCCCATCATGCATTAAGTCCGCAGTCACCTCATCAATGCGTCAAACGGCGAGCCTAAAAGGAAACGTAGAGTGACGGGACCTTAGCATCCTCCGTAACATAATCAATAACTCCGTTCCCAAACTATTATAACAAGTGGATGATGACGAATGAAAGATATTATCAATTAAAATTTCCTTTTGTTAACAGAATTGATCCAATCAATTCCGTTTGAAGTCCAAATTCAAATCCGAAAGAAGCTACTCGTAGCTCTTGAACCATACTTCATATTGTGCCTTGCCGAGCTCCAATCCGAAGTGATTTATGAATTCAAAATTCATAAATAAACTTCAGAGGCTCTATTGGATATCCGGATCGAACCACTTCGAACCCGGATCCAAACACTATGTTATCAGACCAACCATTGGTCCATGGTTCAAATTAACTTTATTCCATATTCATATCGTGTCAAAAAATTCTATTTGAGTTACTGAATAACTCAAATCATCCTCAAAGTAGGTGCTGCCGCTAATGTCTAGAGCTAGCTAGACATAGCCAGAACGAACCCCGTATGACCCATCTGATTGAGTCCCACTCAAATCAGTGATCATGCCTGCGTACAAGTCATCCGACTATGTGTGTGACTCCATAGGTTCAAACCTAAGCCGGTAGCACAGGAACGCTTCCTATACTAATCGATGTGACCATCTAGCCATGGTTCCCGATGTCGGATAGATCGAATTTTACAAGGCAACATTCTGGAACCAGGCTATGGTTGCCACATAATTCATCCCCTTGTCCTAGTACTCTGGGCGAATACGGAGTTAACTGCCAACTCCGAGTAAATCACCCAAGTATGTTTCAATGCAATGAATCTTGTGACACCTCGCAAAGATTACCTTGGCCAAGGTTTTGCTAAATTGAAACATAGTTCGAGCACTCTCTCTAACACTTAGAGTGGACAATCCCATTTGACTCATCACTGACCCAATAAGTACTTGACTGCACCCAGCAACCTTCCGTTACCGGATTAGAAATTCGGATGGTCCAGTGCCTAAGTACAGTGAGTTGCTTATCAAGTCAACATGATAGTCATGTCAAAGGGACACTTATACCCATTGCCTTTCTGTGAGTTGCTCCAGGTAGTTGAGCACTCAATAGAGATGAGTCACTGTTCAGTGAATGTACTCCTACACTCACCCGCATGTCATACCAGTGTTATACACTCCTTAGTTTAAGAGAACAAACTAACCCATATGACATACAACGACCTATACTTGATAACGTCGTCGTCCTCGGTAACGACGTATCATTTGGCCGCGAACTTATTTAAGAGTTACTCAACAATTCCTCCATTATCGAATACATGTAACTCTAAGGACTACAACATATTGGAATTCTACTGGAAGATGTAAACTATATGTGTATGGCCAAAATTCACTTTTATTTATTGAATAAATTATGTTCATATGCATAAACTCATAACCGTCTACAAGCTAGACGATTGGCTGTAGGACACATTTCCTAACACTCTCATCGAGAATCACCGGGCCGCTGGACGGACCCTCACTCGGCGCCGTCTGGCCGTCGCCGGCCCCTCTCGCGCAGGGGAATACCCTGAAAGGATTGCCTCTGTGATGACGGCCCAGGAGATAATCAATCTTCGGGCTCGTTATCAAATCCTTACCGATCTCAGCCTATACAGGCCTCTTCCGAGGATAAGATAACTTCTTCCTATCCTGGGAGGGTTGCCCTCTACGAATACTACTTTAAGGCTGGCCTTCGCATTCCCCTTCATCCTTTCATATTAAAACGTCTTAGATAGGTATTCCTTAACTTTAGCTCAGTTGGTCCCAAATTCCATTCGGACCATTGTAGGTTTTCTAGTGCTATGCCACATACATGGGATAGAGGTCAGGATTTCTCTCTTTCGTAACTTCTATACCCTTAGGAAACAATCAGGTTGGTGGTCCTTTACCCCCAGGCCCACTAGAATTCTTAGGCTGCATCTTCCCACTTTGGTTAAGGGATGGAAAAATAGGTTCTTCTTTGCCCAAATCGACGGAGTGAAGACTGAGTGGGGAATACCTGACACCAAAGCCAACAAAGACCCCAAAATTCTTCCAAGGGATCAGGAGGTATTCGGGCAGTTGATTACTGCCGACATCCCTTGCTGCAACCGACTGCTAGCCGAGGAGAATCTTCGGCTAGCGGGTATTATTTTCGGTGATGGTGAGCAGTGCAGCCTTTTCTCTTGATTTTTTCTTTTCTTCCCCTTTTGACCAAAATTCATTGGCTCGCAGGTATAGCACCATCGCTCCGTGATATAAGGAGGGCCACCACGAGGAAAAGAAAGGCATGGGAAGAGGAGTCTCTCGCCAGGAGGGAGGTTGCCACCAAAGCTGTCGAAGAAGCCGAAGCCAAAGAGGTTTCAGCAAGGAACGAGGCCGAGGAAGGACGGGCTCGTTCCCCGCCTTCTGCTCCATCCCCCATCGATCTGATGGACACCCCTCCGGAGCGAATGGCCGAGGCACCGTCATCACCACCAATGGCCCTCGAGGTGCCGTCATCACCACCAATGGCCCCCAAGGCGGAGCCAACCGATGCGGCTTTGGGACACGATCTGGAGGCCGCCCCTTCTAGCGAGGGAGCAGGAGCTGAACCTGCTCAAGCTGAGGCATCGGGCATGCAGCCAGAAGTCGAGCCCGCGCCAGTCGCTACGGAGTCAGCCGAGGAGGAAGAGATCAATGTTTCTTTCCAGTCAATCTTGTCTCGTCATACTCGCTGGGCCGAGCAGACATTGATCGAAGCCTCTATGCTTGAGTTGCAGAGGTACCTTCGACATCAAAAGTCCTTTGTATTCTTCTGAGAGGCGTCTGTGGCCCAACTTTGGATAAATATTGTCCCTCTGTCAACCTCTATTATCCCTGTTCCTTCATCTAACTGTGAGATTTGTGCAGGCATTGAACTCCTTGACCGCCATGAGAGGCCTTTGGTCCGAGTGTCAGGCCGCTCTCGACCAGTCGCTGGAAGAGATTCAAGAAGTAAAGGCGAGGGCCGAGGTGGCTCTAAAGAGGTCCGGGCGGAGGCTACCGAACGCAGAAGGCCGAAGCTGAAGCCGAGGCTGCCCGGCTTAGGGCTGAGAAAGCGGAAGACGTGCTGGAGGTGGCCCAGCGCCAAGCGGCCAACGAGTTGGACAATGCTCAAGCGGCCGAGGAAAAGCAAAAAGAGGCAGAAGAAAAGTTGAAGACGGCGGAGTCGAAAGTGTATCTGTTGAAGAGTCGGCTACACTCCGCCACCATCTAGATCGGTGTGGCCGAGGAAAGAGCCGAAAACACTAAGGAAATCGCCTGCTGGTCTGACACAGAGATTGCCAATCTAAAAGCCGCATTGATCGAAGCCAAAAATAGAGCCACCGGGGCCGAGAGGAAGGCTGTTGAGGCTGTAGAAGATTTCAGGAAGTCTGTTGCCTTTAACAAAGAATTGGTTGAGACAATGGCCTTCGCATATGATGGCGGCTTCAAAGACTGCAAAGAAAAAATCCGAAAGCTTTACAACCACGAAGGGATTGAGGATCTCCAGCCAGACGAGGAGGATGATGGCCCAGATCCTGCCGAATCTTAGTTTTTCTTTTTGGTTGTATCAAGTCCGGCTTTAACCGACGATTTTGTAAAACTATTTTCTATTAATTTCAATTCAATCTTCCCTTGATTCGCCCGTAGCTAGCTAACTCCAGCGAGTATGGTAACGCGAATAGGTAGGGTCATTTTTAGGGGTAGCTAGACTGGAGTCGAGGCCGAAGGATTGAGGCCGAAACCGAGGAGTGTGGTCAGGGCGAGGTTGAAGCCGATAGCCATGGCGAGGCTGAAGCCGTAGCCGTGGCGAGGCCGAAGCCGGAAGCTGTGGCGAGGCTGAAACCGGAGCCAACAACCAAGAGCGAAGTGAGGCCAAGGCCGGTGGCGTGGTGAGGCCGGAGCCGGTAGCCGTGTCTAGGCCAACGCCTGAAGCCATGACGAAGCCGAAGCCGAACCAATAGCCAAGAGCGAAGTGAGGCCAAGGCCGGTGGCCATGGTGAGGCTGGAGTCGGTAGCTGTGGCTAGGCCGATGCCTGAAGCCGTGGCGATGCCGAAGCCGACAGCCGTGGCGAGGCCGAAGCCGGAAGCCGTGGCAGGCTAGAGCCAGAGGCCGTGGCGATGCCGAAGCCGACAGCCATGGCGAAGCCGAAGCCAGAAGCCGCAGCGAGGCCGAAACCAATAGTGTTGTCCATGCTGCTCCAAGCATGGAGTGCCGATGCGGATTCGGGCTTAATTATCGAGGGAAAACTCGGGCTTGTTGCTGACGCAGAGCCAGGCTTGAAGTGCCGATGCGGAGCCGGGCTTAATTGCTGAGGGGAGATTTGGGCTTAATTGCCGAGGGGAGACTTGGGCTTAATTGCCGAGGGGAGACTCGGGCTTGTTGCTGACGCGGAGCCAGGCTTGGAGTGCCGGTGTGGAGCCAGGATTAATTGCTGAGGGAGACTCGGGTTTAATTGTCGACGCAGAGCCAGCTTGGAGTGCCGGTGGAGCTGGGCTTAATTGCCGAGGGGAGACCCGGGCTTAATGCTGACGCAGAGCCAGGCTTGGAGTGCCGGCGCGGAGCTGGGCTCAGTGAGGAGCTAAATGCTTAAACACTTCCGTTAGTGCAAAGGATGAATGATAATTATAGGTAATGTTCAAAACAAATATGGCAATGGATTACTAATAATACCGCCGGAGGTTATCCACATTCCAGGTATGAGGAGAGGTTTCCGTCCAGCTCTTCGATCCGGTAAGCTCCATGATGAAGCGCCTGGGTGACTCGGTAGGGCCCTTCCCAATTGGGAGATAGCTTACCTCCATTCGTAGGTTTGGAGACTGTAGCTCGCATGAGGACCAAGTCTCCCGGGAGGAACGTCCTGGATAGACTCGGGCATTGTAGTACTTTGCAATCCTTTGTCGGTAAGAGGCCATTCTGATTCGTGCTTGATCCCGAAGCTCTTCAACGAGGTCGAGGTTAGCCCTTAGTTGACTGGATTGTCATCTTCATTGTATGACTGTGTCCGGGACTAGGGATGCTGATCTCCACTGGGACGACAACTTCTATTCCGAAGACAAGGCTGAATAGGGTCTCTTCAGTGGGACCCGGGGCGTCGTGTGATAAGCCCACAGCAGTTCGGGAGCTCTTCTACCCATCTCCCCTTGAAGTTGTCCAGGCGTGTCTGAGTCCCTGTAAGATTGTACGATTCATCACCTCGGTGGCACCGTTAGTTTGCGGGTGATCGATAGAAGTGAATCTTGGTGTATCCCTAGCTCAGCCAAAAGTCCCTGAATGGGCCATTATCGAATTGGCGCCCGTTGTCGGTAACAAGAATGTGGGGTAGTCTAAATCGGCAGATAATAAACTTCCAAAAGAAGTTTCTCACCTTAGCCTCAGTAATCTTGGCCAGCGCTTCAGCTTCCACCCACTTAGTGAAATGATCGATGGCGACAAGCAAGAACCTCCGTTGCCAGAAGCTGGGGGGAAAGGCCCCAAGATGTCCATCCCCCATTGGGCAAACAACCATGGAGCCGATAGAGGGCTCACCGAGAAGTTGGTAGTCGTTGGATTGGCATGCCGCTGGCAACTATCATGTTTCTGGACCACTCGGCCGTGTCCTCCCGCATGGTGGGCCAGTAATAGCCTTGGCATTGGGCTTTGTATGCCAGTGCTCTGACCCCCAAGTGGCTTCCGCAAATACCTTCATGGATCTCCCGGAGGATGTAGTCGGCATCTATGGGGCCAACACATCTCAAGAGGGGATGAGAGAAGGACCTTCGATACAGCTGCCCGTCGAACATCAGGAACTTGTGTATTCACCATTTGAAGATCTTGGTTCGGTAGGGTCAGTTGGGAGGGCTCCAGTAGCAAAGTATTTAGTATAAGCGTCCATCCAAGAAGGCTCCTGACGGACTGGCATGGACTCTTTTATTGTGTCAATGATTGGAGCCTCCAGGCGCTCCACATAGGTTCTTCCCAAGGTTCCTTCAGCCGACGTGGCTAGTCGAGATAGCGCGTCAACTCTAGCGTTTTCCCCCCGGGGAATGTAACTGATGCTGAAACGAGATAGGGGAGAGACCTGCGACTGTACCATACTCAGGTAATGTGACATGATGGGATCTCGTGCCTCGTATTCCCCCTTTATCTGGCCGCAGACTAGCTGAGAGTCGGTGAAAGCTTTGAGGCATTTCATCCCGAGATCGCGAGCTAGCCGTATCCCGGATAGTAGGGATTCATACTCGGCTTGGTTGTTGGTAGCTGGGAAAAGGAAGCGAAGGGCGTATTCGGTCACCACTCCGTCTGGACTGGCTAGAATGAGACCCGCTCCACTTCCCTGAGAGTTTGATGCCCCATCTACGTGAAGGAGCCAGTCATTCCCCCTTTCCTCGATTTCATCACCCAAAGGGTTCGCATGGGTTCTTCTTTTGCTCTTCCGCCCAGGTGCCTTCGACCAAGAAGTATGCTAAGACCTGGGACTTCATAGATGTCCTGTGTCGGAACGATAGGTCAATTCTCCCAACTTGATCATCCACTTTGCCAGCCGGCCAGAAGTATCAGGGCGGGACAGGACCGTCTTGAGCGGCTGGTCGGTGACCACTAAGATCATGTGAGTCTGGAAATAGGGCCTGAGGTGCTGGGTAGGGACGATCAGTGCTAAGATAACCTTCTCAATTTTTGAGTATCTCGTCTCCACATCATGCAGCACCTTGCTGGTGTAGTACACCAGTTTTTGGGTCCCATCAGTGTCCATGCGCACTAGCACGGAACTAATAGCTTCGGGGGAAGCCGCGAGGTACAAGAGGAGTTCTTCTCCACTCCTTGGCTTGGACAGCAGTGGTGGGATGGATAGGAATTCTTTAGTCCTTCGAAGGCCTCCTGGCACTCCCTGGTCCATTCGCACCATTGACTCTGCGCAGTGCCTTGAAGAAAGGCAAACACCTCTCCGCAGACTTGGACAGGAAACGGCTCAAGGCCGCTATCCTTCCAGCCAAACGCTGCACTTCCTTCTTATTGGAGGGAGATCTCATGTCCAAGATGGCTCGGACTTTATCGGGATTCGCCTCGATTCCTCGTTGGGTCACCATGAAACCCAAGAATTTATCGGCCGTCACTCCAAAGGCACACTTACGGGGGTTCAGCCTCATCCTGTACCGGCAGAGGTTATCGAAAGTCTCCATCAGGTCGGCGATATGGCTGGTGGTATGGACGCTCTTCGTCAGCATGTCATCCACGTATACCTCCATGTTGCGTTCGATCTGGTTCTTGAAGACTTTGTTCATCAGCCTCTGGTAGGTGGCTCCGGTGTTCTTCAGTCCGAACGGCATCACCTTGTAGCAGTAGATTCCCTTCTCAGTTATGAAGGAGGTAGCCTCCTCGTCTGTTTGTTCCATCCTAATTTGGTTGTACCCAGAGAAGGCATCCATGAAACTAAGTGTTTCATGGCCAGACATAGCGTATACCAATTGATCGATTCGAGGCAAAGGGAAACTGTCCTTCGGGCACGCTTTGTTGAGGTCGGTGAAGTCTACACACATCCTCCAACTCCCGTTGGCCTTGCGGACCATCACGACATTAGCTAACCAATCGGGGTAGTGAACCTCCCGAATATGGCCTGCAGCTGTCAACTTACGGATTTCCTTGTCGACAACCTTCTGCTTGTCTGGAGCGAAGCTTCTCTTCTTCTGTCGGACAGGTCGACACTCTGGCTTGAGGTTGAGTCGGTGAGTGATTATCTCTTAGGAATGCCTGGCATATCAGATGACGACCATACGAAGACGTCAGAGTTGGCACGCAAGAAAGCAAGGAGCTGATCGCGGGCCTCCTCGGAAACAATGCCCTGACTTGGATGGTCTTCGCGGGGTCGTCTCCCAAGGAAAAGGTCAGGAGGTGCTCGGCTGGCTCCCCTCTCTTCTCCACGTCTCAGGGGTTGGTTGGTTCAGGTGCAGTTGCCGATGCTGTTTTTTGCGGACTGGGGGCTAGGTGGTGGGGAACTTCATCTCTCCTACTCCTTCGCTGGTGGGGAACTTCACAAGTAGCCTCTTGGTGGAGATGACAACATCCAACAAGTTCAAGCCAGGTCTCCCCAAAATAGCATTGTACGCCAAGGGGACCTGCACCACCAAGAAGTTCATGAGAACCGTGCTCTGGCGTAGCGGGGTTCCGACTATGAGAGGGAGAGTAATTTCCCCTTCGACCCAGACTGAATCCCTAGTGAAGCCCATCAACGGAGTGGTGACGGGTAGAAGAGAACTTGCAGGTAAATTCATTCTAACACAAGCGTCATAACTTAAAACATTCATTGAGCTTCCACTATCAACCAAATCCGCTTTACAGGATGTTTGGCGATCGTCATAGAAACGACGACGCCATCATCATTTTTATTCACTACCCCTTCTAGGTCTTTTTTGGAGAAGAGAATTACAGAATTTTCATCCTCCTCTCGCTGTCTTTTAGAACTGCTGCTGCCCCCTAGGAGATCATGACCACCGTCTTCTCTGTTGGGGCGTTGTCTAAGACAATCTATTGTGCAGAAAGTGCTGACTGACCCGCAGTAGTAGGGTTCCTTCGATGGACAAATTTGCCTAGATGGCCTTGCTGGACAAGCTCCTAATAGCTTTTTTCAGTTGGCGGCAATCTTCAGTGTCGTGGCCATAGTCTCTATGATCGACAGTAGACTTCCTTGCTGCGGGGGACCCCTGACTTCATAGGAGGTGGGCGCCGAAAGTAAGGCTCTTCCTCGATCTCTAATAAGATGTGAGATATCGGAGCGAGGAGGGGTGTGAAATGTTCCTTGGGAACAAGTGTTTGGGGCTGGTTATCTGAGTGACGAGATGGCTCAGGCTTTCTGGACCGTCCTCCAGCATGTTCCACGGGGGTTGACTTCTTGCTGGAACTCTTTTCGGCCTCCATTCTAAAAGAGTCTGCTTCGTCAGCGCGAATATACTTCTGCGCTTGACTTAGCAGCTCGGCGTAGGAGCCAGGGGGCTTTTTATCCAGAGAATACGCAAATCTGGATGGGCAAAGTCCTTGCTTCAGTGCTAGGGTGGCTACAGAATCCTCCAAGTTATAGACCTCGAGCGCGACCTCCTTGAACTGAGCCATGAAGTCCTTTAGAGTCTCACCGCTCTTTTGTTGGACAGCGAACAAGCTATCGGCAACTCGAGGGATCTTACGACATGCGTCAAAGTGGGCTAGGAAGGATCGCTCGAGATGCTTGAATGAGTTGATACTGCATGGTGGCAGACGAGAGTACCATGCACGCGCCGCCTTCCGAAGTGTGGCTGGAAAGGCAACACATAAGAGAGAGTCCATCGCTCCTTGGACCTGCATGAGGACCTTGTAGCTCTCCAAGTGGTCCAGAGGGTCCGTCGTACCATCGTACAGGTCCAGTTGAGGAAGACGGAATCGGGGTGGGACCGGCTCCTCCATGATGCGCCGAGAAAGTGGGGGACGGTAGTCGTAGTCCGCCCCGATTGGGTTGGCGATCCGACGGCTGAGTTCCTCCAATCGCTGATAATACTTCGTCAAGCCGTTGCTCGGCCCGACGAGCGGCCTTCTTGCTCGAGTCTCCTTTAGAAGAGTCAGAGGATGAGGATGAAGAGGCCCGCCGGTGTACAGAGTGCACACGCCGTGGCTCCTTCTCACTGTGTCGCCTGTGAGAACGATCAGAATGGCGGGAAAGGGACCATTATCGCCTCGAGGTCTCTCGGCGGCGAGGCCTCGGGGATGAGTGGTGGGAGGCCTCAGGAGGAGTCTTTCCCTGATGAGGCTGACTAGCTTCATGACCTTCCTCGTGAAGCGGAGGGGGCTGAGGCGGCCTAGGCATGGCAGCGAAGCAATGCTCCTGTAGTCGCCGCACCACTGTCATCAGATCCTGCACTTGATGGGCCAGGGCATCTAGCCAATCGAATTGGCTAGCCTGCAGTGGCGCAGGAGGCGAAACATGGAGGTTGTCCTCCGATTGCTCAGCCTGTGGGGTGTGCTCCACAGCCTGACTGGTAGAAGCTTCCTGAGCTCGCGTGGTCACCATCGTCCTCCTTGCAAAGGTCGTGGGGGTCGCAGAGGCGTGAGGGTAAACGTCTGCCTGTAGCATGCTGCCGCCCCCCCTACCTGGCATGCTAATCTGTTGCTGCCAAGTCACTGGTGATGAGTGCCGGGCGTGTTGAGATCTTCGAGGGCCTCCGAGGATAGGGAAAGACTGCCTTCTTCCTTCGGGAACCTGCAAGAAGTCCCGGGCCGGTGGTTCCGGCGGGGACCCTCCGACGCTCAAATTAGTGAACTCGTAGAACCGTAGTTTTATCGTAGAGCAATGCTAGAGAAAGAGATCGAAAAGAGAGATCCCCCGCGTTGAGCTCGGGTCCTCTTTTCATACCTATCCAGGGGGTCATCTTTACCCCGTTGAATTTGCTTTGTTGGGATGAGCTCCGAGAATGGCGGAAGGTGAGCTGTTGCTGAATGGGTGCTGCGTATATCAGCAACTGCGCAGCACTTGTAACCGCCCGTGATCTTGGTAAAAGGTAGGCGAGTAGATCGCACAGTAGTTTTAAGTCTGTTCAGCATTGAAGTTCGGCTTCATGATTTGAACGGCGTCAATGGCTGAGATCGGAGCCGGAATTGGAGCCAGGGCCGATGCCGAGGCCAGAAGCCGATGCTGGAGCCAAGACTTAGGCCAGGAGCCGATCTGGAGCCGAGAGGAAGTACCGTGGCCAACGTGGCAGCCATAAGTGCTTTAATACGGGAGAGAATAAGGCAATAAATGCCTTAAAGTGGATGCACGTGGCCTTTTAGGCCATAAATATTTTGGTGCTAGAAATGTCGTGGCCGCGTCGGCCGAGTCCGAAGCTGGAGACCGGTTCGAATCCGAGGCCGAAGCTGGAGGCCGAGTCGAATCCGAGGCCGAAGCTGGAGGCCAAGCCGAATCCACAGCTGAAGCTGGTGGCCAAGCTGAATCTGGGGCCGAAGCTAGAGACCAAGCCGAATCCGGGTTGAAGCTGGAAGTCGAGTCGAATCTGAGGCTGAAGCTGAAGGCTAAGCTGAATCCGGGCTGAAGCTGGAGGTCAAGCCGAATTTGGGGCCGAAGCTATCGAGTCGAATCTGAGGTCAAAGCTGAAGGCCGAAGCTACAGCTCAGCCTTAAGCTAGCGGCAATTGCTCAAAAAAATCACATGGTGTTATCATTCTGTCTGATAATTAATTAGTCATATCAAATATTATTTTGTTAACTTCTGCCATCGGACTTGGGTTTCATGCAGTTTGTTCCTAAGGTAATGGGGGGCATGCGTAGTTCCGAATGGAAATTTTCAACACTCCATGCTCGAAGAAAAAAAAAAAAAAGGAAAAAAAAGGCCTATCCCTTGTCATAATAATCATACGGACCTGGCGTGGAACAGAGTAAACAGGAGAGAGGGAGGGAGGTCGAGGGACGAGAGGAAATCGTTGGGTTACGGATCCGATCTGGGTAAGATCGAAAAAACCTCCCCAAATTTCTTTTTAATCCAACGGGGATCGCTGTCCTTGGTACCTTTCTATAAAATTTGGATATAAAGCTCGATCTACTTACATCTCGCAGCTAATGGTATTCGAAATGTGACGTACAATTGCAACACTTTTAAGCACGCCTACTTATATAATTTGAATATGTATTTTATATAGAAATGCCTGATGTGTTTTTTTTTTTTTTTTTCTAATAAACGCTACGCGTCAGCTTATGATAGGAGGAAGCTCAGGAGGAAAATTAATGTTCGATTAGGCCATTTCCTATCAGGTAGCAGAGGTGTTCGCTGATGTAGTCTATCACATGATTGGCCTCTTTTTCTTCCTCTCTTCCTTTATTTTCTTTCTTTATATATATATATATATATATGGCACACCACTCTAGTGTAAATCAATTCAAATAAATTAAAATATAAGATTTATTTAAGTACAAAAAAATAAGATTATTCTGACTTCAAATTTAAAATTCAGCATGATAAGCAATAAAGGCTACCACCTAATCGACCGTAGAATTGGTTTCATGATAGATATAATGAATTTGGGTTCTATAAACTTTTCGAAGAATAGATCAAATATTATGAAGCAGTGGATTAATGGAGATTTGAGAGCAATTTTTTTTTTTCAAAACCATTGGATGATAGTCATAGAATCTTCCTCGATGAGATGAAGATATATGATGGGGCCAGTTAACCCCATGTGCAATAAAAATAACAAATTTTTAGGCTATTTTTTTTTAGACGGTCATCCTCGACGGCCTTCTTGAACGGCTTAATTCTTAGGCGACCTTGCCGGTCTACTCGAGTTTCTTTTCAAAGGATACGATGGGCATTTAATTTTATCCACGGCTTTGCTTCTGGCTGCAATAAGCATTCCGTCATAATGAAGAGAGAGAATAAGAGAAGATTTTTTTAGACGGCCATCCTCGGTAGCTTTTTTGAGCGACTTAATTCCTAGATAGTTTAATTTGTATTTTCCTTTTTAGTATATATATATATATAGAATAAAGAGAGGTATGAACATCGAAAGGGGTTGGTTGGGAAAAGTATAGAGAATACGAAATGCTTAGATACAAGAAAGGGGAGCACATGGGTGTGGAAAAATACTAAATTTGAGATAGTTGACCTTCCCGTGTTCACTTAGCTTAGGGTGAAACTAAGATTAGATCCAATTTAATTTTTTGAAAACCTTATCATGTTGATCTGAGTTTGAGTTTAGACTTTAGAGGCCGGATAATCTAGACCAAAACCAATCCAATCTATGTATACATATACATAAATATAAACACATAAAATTAATTTAGATAATATATTAATTATATTGAGTTGAGTTGAGTTGATGATGTACGGTTGATTTCAATAATTCTTTACAATACATTATTTCTAGACTTCTCATTTTTTTTGTTATTTTTGATGCTATAAAATGTCCTTGAATATATTATTTATATCTCTTCTTGCTTTTTACCTTCTATTATTAATTTAATTTTTGAAACTTAATCAAACAATTATTAATTAGTTTTTATTTAATTTTGGGTGATTTGAGAATCAATCCATTAGATTTGGTTAGGTTGATTCTATCTTGATTGGTTTGTTCTAACTCTAAAATTTAGAAATTATTTGCCATTGGATTGACTTTGAATTAGCCTTTAATTACTTCAGCCAACTTTATGCATGGACACCTCTCCAACATCTACGAAGTGTATATAAAACAGAAATTATAAGTTTATTATGGAAGGAATTCTTATATATAAAAGATGCAGCTGCTTGTGAGAATTTATAGTAGTGCATTTAGTTTTACATTAGTTATACCTTGTTATATATATCTGAAATACTTATTTAACACCAAGAAACTAAAATAATTTTATTTTAGTTTTGTTAAATAAAATTTTAAATTGTTACATATGGTATTACAATTATTTGGTCCATGTGGCATAAGGGCTTAGGTTCTTAGAATATTAAACTATATCTTGGCAAGAAAGATTTCCGTATTAACACTGCAACGCATTTTATGACGCTAAATTGTACACAAACGATGTTTAAAATAATAAGAAAAGTAAGCTTAGGGAACGGCAGGGCTGAATGGTCGAAAGACTAGGCTATTACTATCAAATACAATTTATAAACATAGATGATTTGAGACTATTAAAAAGAGCTATGCCATGAATACGCACTAATCTAAAAAAAAAAAAAAGCTATGACTCACGTACATATCCATCATAGAAATTTAATGATAATGCATATTATAAACTAATACTTCAAGATTTTTGCGACGATAATCTTCAAAACTTCGTCTAAACAACCAAGTATATTCATGATTTGAGATTAGATCATTTAACACTGAAGAATATATCTAGAAATGCTTCAATCTTTTAACTCCATAGTTCGCATCATTTGCTCAATATATTATCACCAACACGCGAAATGGAATCCGATATATCTACAATAGTGGGTCCATCTTGTGTGGCACCATTATTGAAATTGAATTTCCCTAGGGTCAAAAAAAAAATTGATCATTCCTTCAACCTATTTAAATTAGAATTAACGAAACCAAAAAATTTGGATGCATATTGAATTTTTATATGGATGCACAAAAAATGCATCAACAATTATGTAACCAAACTTATAATGAGAAATAAAGAAAAAATAATTTATCAATATTGATTCTACCATAACTTACTAAAATATACACAGGACTAGCTTACATTAATGGCATTATAGTTAAAGAGCATAAAAAGGTATTGGCCGGAAAGAGAAAGAAATGGGTGTTATATGAGAAGAGGGGGGAAGGGGGGTATGTTAAATTATAGTTGACTAGAATAGAATTTATAATTCTAGATGAAAGATTTGGAGTAAAGTTAATGTAAAAGAAATTAAAAATACCAATATAATATAATATACATTATGTGTGTGTGTGTGTGAGAGAGAGAGAGAGAGAGAGAGAGATAAGATTATTTAATATGTTATTAGTTTAATCTTTCAATTCTTTTTATATTTAAAAAATTTTTGTCTTTCAATCTGTTAATCTATTCTTGTTAAATTAATAATTTGAAGGTCTAAAGGAAGATTTTTTTTAAAAAAATAATCCTATACCAATTATTTTAAAAAAAATTATAAAAATAATTTGTCATCCTTTTAAATACGTACCTAACGCATCGATAGCCCTGGCCCTGGTGAAAAATTCATACCTAACGCATCAATAGTCCTGGCCCTGGTGACAAATTACATACCCAACGCATCCATGGTGCTGGCCGAGGTGAAAGAATCTAGGGGAGAACTCAACATGGAGCCGGAGACAAACAAAAGTGTCCAAAATGTCAAAGCCAGTGCGCGTGAGTCGTTGCCGGGATTCATGATGGCAGAGCCCCTCAGCACCTCTTCAGCTCTTTGCTCTCTCCCCATTTGCACCCACTCTCTTGCAAACGCTACGGATGTAGATGTATCAGTTTATCTTATGATTTAGCCTGTTTTCGACTTACCTACTTTGAGTTTGAACGCTTATGAGTTGGATCAAACTTAAAAATTGGACCCAATCTAAAGCTCTAATCCACTTCAATCATATATAGTTTTAAATAGAACCAATCTAGACTAGATTGTATATATATCATCTGAGTTTATTAACTTAGATTAATAATAATAAACCTAATCCAAACCTAATTCAATTTGATTCAAAAATTTAAATTATATGAATCCCTCTCCACCACTGCTCTCTAAATACTTTTTTTTAATTTATTAAACAAACTCTCATTTAAATTAATTTCTCTCTTTTTTATTCCAATATATAGCTACATCTCTTCTTATTTATTTTTATTTAATTATATCTGAATATCCAAATTTTATTATTATTCAATGAATTTTTATTTATAATACATTCGAGTGCCTTAGTCATATTAATATGTATTTATATTTGGAACAAAACTAAAATTTTTTGAATAAAAAATAATTTTAATTTAGTTCTTTTCAATTTTATATAATTTTTTAATGAATTTATATTTATTTACTAATTATTTTATTTTGTGTAGGATAGAGTAACTAAATATTTGACTCGGATTATAAATATAATATGACCTAGTTTTGATTGAACATGAATATTTTGGGTTGAGTTCTAGTTATAGTTGATGCGATTTGATTTGAACAGCCTCCTAAATTTAGATTATTTTATAAATTTAATTTGAGTTCAGCTAATAAGTTAAGTCTATAAATGAAATCATAACTGTTGATGCCAAGTCACCTTTTTCAAGCGCCGAAGAAATAGATGTCCTCCTCAACGGGCTCCTGCAAGAAAAGTCCCCAGAGACCGGATGTTCCGGTAGGGACCCTCCGACGCTCAAGTCAGTCACTTGGGAATAGGTGAGAACTCACTAGCCGAAGAAGCTAGAGAGAGTTAGGGTTTCACTAGCAAGAAGAAGACTAGAAAACCTTAGTTTTTTTTCGATCCTCACTTACAGTGAAAGTGCGGCCTTTTATACCAGCTCGAAGATATGCTTTCCGTCCCAAAAGATCGTTGATTTTGGGGCGCCCCGTCTGGTAACGGACAAAAAGGTGAGGCTTGACAGTGATGGGTCGTACTGTCATCGTGTGTGTCAGAGGTGTCCTACGTTACTTGCCAGTACGGCCTCACAGGTGTCCGGTAGCTGTGGTTGCATTTGGTGCGCACCATCGCTGGATGTGACCGTGCACAGCTACAAGTGGTTGTGAATCGTACTCCGTAACGGGGCATGGTCATGCACGGTTGAGCATGTGCAATGAGCCATACGTCGTTATGAGGTATGGTCACTCGCAGCTACGGGCGTACAGCGGGCCACGTGGGTGCTCCAGGTGGCCCGAAGTTGTTGCTTGGTTCAAAGGCCAGTCCATGTACTGAGTGTCGCTCCTGCACCCCGAGACCGGAGGGGGGCTCTCCCGCGCCCGGGACCGGAGGAGAGTCTCGAGGTTGAGATGTGGTGCCCTCACCCCGAGATCGGAGGGGGGTCTTGGGGGTGAGATGTTACTTGTGCACCCCAAGACCGAAGGGAGGTTTCGGGGTTGTAATGTAGTGCCCTCACCCAAGACCGGAGGGGGTCTCGGGGGTGAGATGTTACTTGTGCACCCCGAGACCGGAGGGAGGTCTCAGGGTTGTAATGCAGTGCCCTCACCCCGAGACCGGAGGGGGTCTCGGGGTGAGATGTTACTTGTGCACCCCGAGACCAAAGGGAGGTCTCGGGGTTGTAATGCAGTACCCTCACCCCGAGACCGAAGGGGTCTTGGGGGTGAGATGTTACTTGTGCACCCCGAGACCGGAGGGAGGTCTCGGGGTTGTAATGCAGTGCCCTCACCCAAGATCGGAGGGGGTCTCGGGGGTGAGATGTTACTTGTGCACCCCGAGACCGGAGGGAGGTCTCGGGGTTGTAATGCAGTGCCCTCACCCCGAGACTGAAGGGGGTCTCGGGGGTGAGATACTTGTGCACCCCGAGACCGGAGGGAGGTCTCGGGGTTGTAATGCAGTGCCCTCACCCCGAGACCGGAGGGGGTCTCGGGGGTGAGATGTTACTTGTGCACCCCGAGACCTGAGGGGGTCTCGGGGTTGTAATGCAGTGCCCTCACCCCGAGACCGGAGGGGGTCTCGGGGGTGAGATGTTACTTGTGCACCCTGAGACCGGAGGGAGGTCTCGGGGTTGTAATGCAGTGCCCTTACCCAGACCGGAGGGGGTCGCGGGGGTGAGATGTTACTTGTACCCCGAGACCGGAGGGAGGTCTCGGGGTTGTAATGCAGTGCCCTCACCCCGAGACCGGAGAGGGTCTCGGGGGTGAGATGTTCGGGGTCTTACCGGATGTAAGGCAGAGCTAAGGGTTGAGTGACACTTTGGAGATGCGAAGTGAATCCTCGAGGCAGACACTTGGCGAAACTGACATTGATATCGGAGGATTAGAAGGTTTCGGGGCCAAAGGGATCTCCGTTAGCTATCGTTACTGTTTATTCTAACGGTGTTGGATCAGCCACATCAGGTGCCCCCTCACCCCTGAGATGAAGCGGGCCCACACTGGCAAGGTGAAAGGGGTGCTACTTCCCACGTGGCTGATCCCCGTCTTTCGCGAGTCGGCTCCGGACACGTATCCCTGGTGACTGCTGTGGCCCTATGCGGACGACATGGGGAATGTGAAGGGCGGCCGCTTCTGTCCACTCAACCTGCCATGATCGTCCTCGAGGCAAGATTAACTCTTCGAAGTCTGTGAGGAAAGCTATGCCATCATTACCTCTCATAGCGGTGACGTCAGCAGAGTCTTATCACTAGCCGGAGGCGTATCATATCATGCGCTGGGCAACCACCGAGGCGAGCCAGCTTATGGTGGGGATCCACGTGGCTGATGAGACATGGCGGGACGATTTGAAACCGAATAAAATGTGGAAGGGGGTTGAATCTAGCCACACCACTCTTGCCATCATCGTCTTCTTCCTCTGAGCCTCTGCGTCTTGGTCTCCCCTGCAACCCGAGATCCTGCGCATAGCTTTTTCCTCCTTCAGGTCAGCTTTTGTCTCTTCTAGACTCTCCTATTTGTTCTTTTAACCATGAGTTCCCCGTCCCGAACCTCGGAGGATGATCCAGAGGATCGTTCTCCCTCTGAGAGGCACCGGGCTTCTTCTGCTCCTTCTCCCTCTCCTCGCTTGAGTGGTCCTCTGATCCGGAGGACCACGCCCCTCTGGCCCAGCGGCAGGCCATCGGTAGGGCTCCCACAGGGGAACGTTCGGTGGTGGCTAGCAGGGCCCCATCGAGGAGACGCCGGATGGAGGCCGGCACCTCCTCGAGGGTGGAGGCGGAGTCCCCGGAGGGGACCGCTTCCACGGTAACAAGCCGGGATTTGGCAAACATCCGGGCTCGTTACCAGATTCCTCGAGACGTTGGGTTTTTCTTGCCGACTCCCGATGATAGAGTCATTTCTTCCCGACCTGGCCGAGTGGCCATTTATGAAATTTGCCTGAGGGCCGACCTCCATCCACCCTTTCCTCCCTTTTTTGTTAATCTCCTTGAATACTATTCCTTGACTCCTTCCCAGTTGGTCCCGAACTCCCTTCGAGTCATTAGCACCTTTGTCATTTCTGTCATCATCTTGACATTACCCCCCGAATCTCCCTTTTTCGATCCTTCTACATCCTTCGAGCCCAGAAGGGTTGGTGGCTGTTTCAGCCCCGACCCATCGGGTCGTCAAGCTTATCCTTCCTTCCTCCATCAAGGGATGGAAATCCTAATTTTTCTTCGCCAGTCTAGACCAAGTCAAGTCCCGGTGGGGAGACCCCAACCTTCGAGGTAACGCCAATTCTACCATCCATCCTGGAGACAGGGAAGCGTTGGGGCAGTTATTGGCTACCGAGATCCCTCGGTACACCCTGCTCTGACAGAAGATAACCTCCAGTTGGCGGGTCTTATCTCCCACCGGGGTAAGCCATCTTCATACTTAGTAGAAGTTTTGCTTGTTTTCATTTTTTTTTTACTGACTTTGACCTATACTATGTAGCCATGAAGGTCTCGATCCAGAGACTCCTAAAGGCCGCCGTCAAGAAAAGGGCCCGGGAAGGACCGAGTGAAGGCGGAGAGCACCGGCTCCAAAACGCCCGATGGCGCGGGTGTCGGAGCCACCAGCACCGCTGACCCCCCGGTCACTCCAGAGATTGACCTCACAGCCGACACTCCGCCGGAGAGGGCGGTGGCCAAGGAGACACCTATGGAGGAGCCGGCTGCGGAGGAGCCAACGGTAGCAGAGGAGCCCGCAATAGCAGAGGAGCTCTTTGCTCCCAGTGGACCGACCCTCCCCGAGGCGGCCAGGAGCTGGGGCGAGGGGCCGTCGGGGGCAGTAAGCCCACCCCCCGAGCGGACGTCGATAAGCAGTCCGTGCATCAAGCCAGAAAATGCCGAGGCAGCTGAAGGGAGTGGGGCCAGACCAGGGCCGCCTTGGGACTCCATTCTGAACGACGGGTGTTGGGCTGAGCGGGTCCTTTCACCAGTCTTCGTGCTCGAGGTCCTGGAACAGCTCAGCCACCTAAAGGCGGGTACGTTCTTTCGGGAGTCCTACGCAGCTCTCATCAGAGTAAGTGGTCCTGCAACCCTTCGCCTCTATATCTCTTTTTTCCTTCCTCCCCTTTTTCTTTCTTTTTTTTTTACACGGAGCTTGCACGCAACTTGCGAACTCCCTAAGGGCTGCGAGGGAGGTCATTCACGGAGGGAAGACCCTTCTGCGTGAGGCTCAGAAGGAGGCCGAGGAGGCTCGTCATCACCCAGAGGTGACCGAGGGGGCCCTAGAGTCGGCCAGAACCGCTCGGGCCAACGAGATAAGGGATGCTAAGAGCCGAGCAGAGGCCGAGGCCAACTGCCTGCGAGCGGCACTCCGCCAGATGACGGACGCCGAAGACACCGTTGCAGAAAGAGACCTACACATCTCTGAACTGACCTTGGCCATCCAAGAAATGGAGAGTCGGGCGACTGAGGCTGAGGAGAGAGCAAGGTCGGCCGAAGAAAGGGTAAGGTCGGTTGAGGAGAGGGCAAGGGCGGCGGAAGAGAGGGCTGATGAAGCTGAAGAGGAGGCAAGCCGCGCCAGGGAGGCCGAGAGGGCAGCAGCGGCAGCTCTCACTGCTACGGAAGGAGTTCGAGCCGCCGAAGTGGAAGCAGCCGTCGCAGCCAGGACCGTTGGGGTCATAGAAGAATTCAAAGCGTCCGAGCGCTTTGTAGACGAACTGGCGGAAGCTTCGGCGGGGGCGTTTCTCCAAGGATTTCAGCACGGGAAAGAAAAAGTCGCCCGGGACTTGAACTTTCCTCAAGCCTTAGAGGTCGAGCTCGAAAGTCCCTCGGAGTTGGCCCCATCTGACGACGAGCCCACACTGGCAGAACCGTGAGCCTCCGATTGTATTTTATTTTTGCAAGTCCGACTAGGTCGGCATTTTGTAATTACTTTGAATTAATGAAATATCATTTTTCTCCAAGATGAATTGTCTGTCCATCTACAACCTCTACCCAAAATTCATTGATTAGCGACGTGTGACCTCTCGAGGCTTCATCAGCACCGAGGGGTAACCCTTAATTCATTCGCGAGTCGAGTTAGCCATATAGGGCCGAACCTTGCGGCCAGGAAGGATGACCTTCCTGGAGTCGGGGCATCGGATTTAGGAGGTCGAGGTAGAAGGGCTCCTGAGAACTGATGGCTCACCACTTTGCCGGAGGTGTGTCGGGCTTTATTCCTGGCTGGCCCAGGGCTTTAAGTGCCGACGGGAGTCGGGCTTTGTGCCTGGCTGGCCCAGGGCTTTAAGTGCCGATGAGAGTCGGGCTTTGTGCCTGGCTGCCCAGGGCTTTATGTGCCGATGGGAGTCGGGCTTTGTGCCTGGCTGGCCTAGGGCTTTAAGTGCCGACGGGAGTCGAGCTTTGTGCCTAGCTGGCCTAGGGCTTTAAGTGCCGACGGGAGTCGGGCTTTTGGCCGAAAACTGAGGTGCTAAAATTCAAATTCATTAATATAGAATGAAGGGCGAAGGCCCAAAAGAATACATGCACGATATTTAAGGTGAGAAGAGAAATGCACTACTGATAATACCGACGAAGGTTGTCGGCATTCTATGTTCGGGGTAGTGGCTTCCCACCCAACTCTTCAATCTTGTATGCTCCGTGATGGAGTGTCTCGGTGATCCGGTAGGGCCCTTCCCAATTAGGAGCTAGCTTGCCTCCTTCCGTCGGCTTCGAGACTTCAGCTCGTCGAAGGACCAGGTCTCCCGGTAAGAAAGTCTTGGGACGTACATGGGTGTTGTAGTACCTGGCAGCTCGTTGCCGATAGACCGCCATCCGTAGCCGCGCTCGGTCTCGTACCTCCTATACTAGGTAGAGGTTGGCCCGCAGCCGGTCCGAGTTATTCTCCTCATTGTATGACTCCACCCGAGGACTCGGGGAGCCTATCTCTACCGGGATGAGAGCTTCAGACCCAAAGACCAAGCTGAACGGAGTCTCTCCGGTGGGGGTTCGCGGTGTTGTATGGTAGGCCCACAGCACATTGTGGAGCTCTCCACCCACCGCCCCTTGCAATCGTCCAGTCGGGTCCTCAGTCCTTGGAGAATGATGCGATTGGTCACCTCGGCTGCTCCATTGGTCTGGGGGTGTCCGACGGAAGTGAACCTCTGGTGAATGCCAAGTTCAATGCAGAACCCCCGGAAGGGCGCGTTATCAAATTGCCGGCCGTTGTCGGTGACCAGAGTATGGGGTAGCCCGAATTGACATATGATGGACTTCCAAAAGAAAGATCTCACCTTGCTTTCAGTGATTTTAGCAAGGGCTTCAGCTTCAATCCACTTAGTGAAGTGGTCGACGGCCACCAACAGGAACTTGCGCTGTCCGGAGGCCAGGGGAATGGTCCCAAGATATCCATACCCCACTGGACGAAGGGCCAAGGTGCCACCAAGGGGGTCAGCTGAGACATCGGCTGTCAATGAATATTGGCATGGCGTTGGCAGCTATCACACTTCTTAACAAGCTCGGCGTATCCTCCTTCATGGTCAGCCAGTAGTATCCCTGTCGTAGGGCCTTGTAAGCTAGGGCTCTGCCCCCCAGGTGACTCCAGATGCCTTCATGGATTTCCGCAAGATATAGTCTGCCTTTGCTGGCCCTATGCACTTGAGGACCGGGTATGAAAATGACCTTCGATAAAGCCTCCCGTCCATTATCAGGAACCTTGGGGCCCGGCGCTTGAGTAGTCTAGCCTCCACGGGGTCCTCAGGGAGGGCGCCGTCGGTCAAATATCGTACATAGGCATCCATCCAAGAGGGCCCTTGCTCAATCGGCAATGCCTCTTCCGCAGCTTCAATGCTTGGGGTCTGCAAGTGCTCCACATATGTTCTTCCCAGGGTCCCGTCGGCCGAGGTGGCCAATAGGGACAGTGCGTCCCCTAGCATTCTCTGCTCGGGGAACGTAGCTGACACGGAAGTAAGAGAACATGAGGCTTGGGACCGCACCTTACTCAAGTAACGGGACATGGCTGGGTCCCTGGCTTCATACTCCCCAGCGACCTGCCCAGAGACAAGCTGGAAGTCTGTGAAGGCTCTCAAACGCTCCGCACCAAGCTCCCCGGCTAGCCTCACCCTGCCAGTAGGGCTTCATACTCCACCTAGTTATTAGTGGCCGAAATAGAAACCGAAGGACGTACTCTACCACCTCCCCATCGGGACTTGCGAGGATGAGCCCGGCTCCGCTCCCCTGGGAATTCGCTGCCCCGTCCACATACAAGATCCACTCTTCTCCCTCTACTCCCCCAGATGGGGGGGGGGCCATGCGTATCTCCGGGCGTGGCTCTTCGCGGCACTCCTCGGTCCAGGTGCACTCAACCAAGAAGTCAGCTAATACCTGGGACTTCATGGCGGACCTTGGCCAAATTGATAAATCAAACTCGCTCAGCTTGACTGCCCACTTAGCTAATCGACCCGAGGTGTCAGGGCGGGACAGGATAGTCCGAAGAGGTTGGTCCGTGAGCACCACTATGGGATGAGCTTGGAAGTAGGGTCGGAAGTGTTGTGCGGAGACCACCAAGGCGAAGATGATCTTCTCAGTCCTAGTGTACCTGGTCTCGGCATCATGAAGCACCTTGCTTGTGTAATAGACCGGCCTCTGCACTCCATCAGCATCCATACGCATGAGCATAGAACTGACGGCCTCGGGGGAGGCTGCAGGTACAGAAAAAGCTCCTCTCCGCTCCTCGGCTTGGACAGCAATAGTGGAGTGGATAAAAATTGCTTCAATTCCTCGAAGGCACCCTGACACTCCTTTGTCCACTCGAAGCTATCGACCTTGCGCAGTGCCTTAAAGAAGGGCAGGCACCTCTCCACCGATCTTGACAGGAAGCGACTCAGGGCCGCTATCCTTCGGTTAGGCATTGCACCTCCTTTTTATTAGCTGGAGGCCTCATATCTAGGATGACCCGATCTTATCGGGATTGGCTTCAATCCCCGCTAGGTTACCATGAAGCCCAAGAACTTGCCTGCCGCAACCCCAAAGGCACACTTATGGGGGTTTAGCCTCATCCGATACATGCGTAGGTTGCTGAAGGTTTCCGCAAGATCGGTAACGTGGTCGGCCGCGTGGGCACTCTTGGTCAGCATATCATCCACATACACCTCCATGTTGCACCCAATCTGGTCCTTAAGGCCTTATTCATCAACCTCTGATAAGTAGCCCGGCATTCTTCAGCCCAAACGACATCACTTTGTAGCAGTAGATCCATTTTTCAGTGACGAAGGAAGTGGCCTCTTCATCAACTGGGTCCATCCTTATTTGGTTGTACCCTGAGAAAGCGTCCATGAAGCTAAGGGCTTCATTCCCGGACGTAGCATCCACCAGCTGATCAATCCGGGGTAGTGGAAAGCTGTCTTTGGGGCACGCCTTATTGAGGTCGGTGAAGTCCATGCACATCCTCCAGCTCCCGCTTGGCCTTACGCACCATCATGACATTTGCCAGCCAGTTGGGGTAGTGCACTTCACGGATATGACCGGCCACTAGGAGCTTTCGCACCTCCTCATCCACAGCCTTTTGTTTGTCTGGGCGAAGCTTCTCTTCTTCTACCAAATGGGTCGGCACTCCGGCTTGATGTTGAGTCGGTGGGTGATCACTTCCTCCGAATGCCCGGCATGTCCGACGCTGACCAGGCGAAGATATTAGCATTGGCTCATAGGAAAGCGAGGATCCGACCACGGGCCTCTCTGAGAGTGAAGCTCCGATGCGAATCGTCCTTGCTGGGTCCTCCCCAAGAGGGAAGGCCAGCAGATGCTCAGCCGGTTCTCTTCTCCTTTCTAGGTCCCGAGGGTCCAACACCTCTGGCACGGGCACCGCACCACCTCCTCCGGACTCAGAGCCATGTGGCAGCAAAGTGGGGGCGGGTTCTGCTCCCCCCACATCTCCCCGACCCCCTCACTGATGGGAAACCTCATGAGGAGCCTTTTAGTGGAGATAACGACATCTAAAAGGTTGAGTCCGGGCCTTCCGAGGATAGTGTTGTAGGCGAGGGGCACTCGGACCACTAGGAAGCTCATGAGAATTGTGCTATGGTGCGGGGCCAGCCATGACAGGAAGAGTGATCTCCCCCTCGACCCTCACGTAATCTCCAGTGAACCCCATCAGGGGTATGATGACAGGCCGGAGCAGGTCAGGTGATAGATTCATGCAAACAAAAGCATCATAGTTCAAAACATCCACCGAGCTCCCACTATCGACTAAAATTCTTCTTACAGGATGTTTTGCTATCGTCATGGATACGATGACACTATCATCATTTTTATTAACCACCCCCTCTAAGTCCCTTTTGAAAAAAGGGATTACATAGTCTAACTCCCCCCCTCCCTCGCCTCTTGGGCGGTCCACCTGCCCCCCAGGAAATCATCGTCACCATCTTCTCAGTTGGACCATTGTCGATCATCGGCTGCGGGGGCACCGACGGGCCAGGGGCTCCCGGGTTGTTCCTCTGGACGAATTTTCCCAGGTGGCACACTGGATAAGATCCTCTATTGCCTTTTTTAACTGGCGACAGTCGTCGGTGTCATGGCCGTGGTCCCGGTGGTAGCGATAGTAAAGGTTCTTGTTGCGGGGGATCTTCGGGTTCATTGGAGGAGGGCGCTAAAGATAAGGCTCACCTTCAATCTTGAGCAGGATGTGCAATATCGGTGCGAGCAGAGGGTTGTAGGGCCTGTCTCTCAGTGCAGGGGCTCGGGGACGGTTGTCTGGTCGGTGAGGAGGCTCAGGCCTTCTAGGACGAGCCTTGGCAGGTTCTGGCCGGGCCGGCTTCTTGGGGATGCTCCCGCTAGCCTCGCGCCGGGAGGAGTCAGCCTCGTTAGCTCGTATGTATTTCTAGGCCCGGGTCAAGAGCTCGACGTATGAGCCGGGTGGCTTCTTGTCAAGGGAGTAAGCGAAGCGAGACGGGCAAAGCCCTCGCTTCAAGGCCAAGGTGGCCACTGAGTCCTCAAGATTGTAAACTTCCAGGGCAGCTTCCTTGAACCGAGCGATGTAATCCTGCAGGGACTCATCACTCTTCTGCTGGATAGAGAAGAGGCTGTCGGCTACCCTTGGAATCTTCCTGCAGGCATCAAAATGGGCCAGGAAGGCCTCTCTAGCTGACGAAAGGAGTCAATACTCCGCGGCGGCAGGCGAGAATACAGGCTCGGGCGGTTTTCTTCAAGGTGGCTGGGAAGGCGATGCACATGAGTGAGTCGGTTGCCTCCTGGACCTGCATAAGAACCTTGTAACTTTCTAGGTGGTCTAGGGGGTCCGTAGTCCCGTCATAAGGGTCCAACTGAGGAAGACGGAACCGGGTGGAGATGGGCTATTCCATGATGCGACGAGATAGCGGTGGTCAGCCGTCGTAGTCCGCCTCCAGAGGGTTGGTAATCCGGCGGCTGAGCTCTTCCAACCGCTGGTTATACTCATCAAGTCGACGCTCTGCTCGACGGGCTATCTCGCCATCGAAAGACCCTTCCCTTGAGGAGTCTGAGGGGGAAAAGCGGCGGGGAGGCCTACGGGGGCGCTCCGCCTCTCTCTTATGCCACTGCTTGGGAGATGCGCTGACGCGGCGAGAGGACGACCGGGGCCGCTTGGAGGCCTCGCGGTGGCAAGGCTTAGATGAAGCGCAGCGATGGTAGGCTTCCTGGGTAGGAGACCTCCTCCGAAATGAGTGCAGGCTGGGCTGAGGGACTCCTGGCACTGACGGGAGGGGTTCTAGTTGCCGTGCAATCACCGTTCGACGTTGCAGGCCTTGGACCACTGTGGCCAAGGATTGGACTTGCACGGCGAGAGCAGCAAACCGATCTTCTTGAGGCTGCTGTACCGGTGCTGGTGCAGGAACGTTGGCTAGAGGAGCTGAGGGGCTAACTGCGGGCTGATCAGCCCCTTGACGCTGCCCCCAGCGTGGCTGACGGTGGCCTCTCGTGCGCGAGTTGTCACCATCGTCTAAGAGTTTAAGGAGGAAGAAGTCACTAACAGGTTCGAAGCTTTTCTCTTCCCCCCTTCCTGGCGCGCCAATCTGTTGACGCCAAGTCACCTTCTTCAAGCGCCAGGGAAATAGACGTCCTCCTCAACGGGCTCCTGAAAGAAAAGTCTCCAGAGCCTGGATGTTCCGGTGGGGACCCTCCGACGCTCAAGTCAGTCACTTGGGAATATGTGAGAACTCACTAGCCGAAGAAGCTAGAGAGAGTTAGGGTTTCACTAGCAAGAAGAAGACTAGAAAACCTTAGTTTTTTTTTCCGATCGCCACTTACAGTGAAAGTGCGGCCTTTATACCTACTCGAAGATATGCTTTCCGTCCCAAAAGATCGCTGATTCTGGGGCGCCCCGTTTGGTAACGGACAAAAAGGTGAGGCTTGAAAGTGACGGATCGTACTGTCATCGTGTGTGTCAGAGGTGTCCTACGTTACTTGCTAGTACGGACTCATTGGTGTCCGGTAGCTGTGGTTGCATTTGGTGTGCGTCGTCGCTGGATGTGACCGCGAACAGCTACAAGTGGTGGTGAATCGTACTCCGTAACAGGGCATGGTCAAGCACAGTTGAGCACGTGCAATGAGCCATACGCCATTATGAGGTATGGTCACTTGCAGCTATGGGCGTACAGCGGGCCACGTGGGTGCTCCAGGTGGCCCAAAGTTATTGCTTGGTTCAAAGGCCAGTCCATGTACTGAGCGTCGATCCTGCACCTCGAGATCGGAGGGGGGGCTCTCCCGTGCCCCGGGACTGGAGGAGAGTCTCGGGGTTGAGATGTGGTGCCCTCACCCCGAGACCAGAGGGGGTCTTGGGGGTGAGATGTTATTTGTGCACCCCGAGACCGGAGAGAGGTTTCGGGGTTGTAATGCAGTGCCCTCACCCCGAGACCGGAGGGGGTCTTGGGGGTGAGATGTTACTTGTGCACCCCGAGACCGGAGGGAGGTCTCGGGGTTGTAATGCAGTGCCCTCACCCCGAGACCGGAGGGGGTCTCGGGGGTGAGATGTTACTTGTGCACCCTGAGACTGGAGGGAGGTCTCGGGGTTGTAATGCAGTGCCCTCACCCCGAGACCGGAGGGGGTCTTGGGGGTGAGATGCTACTTGTGCACCCCGAGACCGGCACCCCGAGACCGGAGGGAGGTCTCGGGGTTGTAATGCAGTGCCCTCACCCCGAGATCGGAGGGGGTCTTGGGGGTGAGATGTTACTTGTGCACCCCGAGACCGAAAGGAGGTCTCGGGGTTGTAATGCAGTGCCCTCACCCTAAGACCGGAGGGGGTCTCGGGGTTGTAATGCAGTGCCCTCACCCCGAGACCGGAGGGGGTCTTGGGGGTGAGATGCTACTTGTGCACCCCGAGACCGAAGGGAGGTCTCGGGGTTGTAATGCAGTGCCCTCACCCCGAGACTGGAGGGGGTCTCGGGGGTGAGATGCTACTTGTGCACCCCGAGACCGAGGGGGTCTCGGGGTTGTAATGCAGTGCCCTCACCCCGAGACCGGAGGGGGTCTCGGGGGTGAGATGTTACTTGTGCACCCGGAGACCGGAGGAAGGTCTCGGGGTTGTAATGCAGTGCCCTCACCCCGAGACCGGAGGGGGTCTCGGGGGTGAGATGTTACTTGTGCACCCCGAGACCAGAGGGAGGTCTTGGGGTTGTAATGCAGTGCCCTCACCCCGAGACCGGAGGGAGTCTCGGGGGTGAGATGTTCGGGGTCTTACCGAACGCAAGGCAGAGCTAAGGGTTGAGTGATACTTTGGAGATGCGAAGTGAATCCTCGAGGCAGACACTTGGCGAAACTGACATTGATATCGGAGGATTAGAAGGTTTCGGGGCCAAAGGGATTTCCGTTAGCTATCGTTACTGTTTATTCTAACGGTGTTGGATCAGCCACATCAATAACCTAAAGAGGAAACCAATTAGGATTGTGCTAGGTATATTATAGTATGACCTAATCTACTTATAGCCTATCAACCATCACCATTACCCACTGCACTACCACCTTTACTTCCAACGACACCAGCATTAAAATCAGTTACGATGGACTCTTCCATCTTGATAATTAACCTCTCAGAGAAAGTTTTAATTAAAAGCGACTTCTATGCTCTATTTCTAAAGAACTTCATCAAAGGTGCTACCTTTATTTTGAAGGTGACCTATTCCAATTACACATAAAAGCAGCATTAAACCTCTCAATTAGTTCAATTCTATGCTACAAAAATCTAAGCATATAGTAGGATTGACCAAAGAAAGATTCCAAACTTCTTCATCTCTTCCTCTCAATTTTTGGAAGAGTGCATATACAAATCGACTGAAAAATTCTCTGCCATGAAAACTACGTTCTCTTTCTATTTTTCATTTTAGTTCATGTGAAAAGATTAATTTGGAAAGCCAATAGCCATAAAAATTCATCCCGTTTGACTGTGCAACTAAAACATCAAAGTTGAAATACTTGCTGGCCGTGATGAAGACCACCAGAAGCTGATTGTTTAGACGGAGAACCTACGGAAGATAAAATCTATTAAATAAATTATGAACTCTTTGGATCTCTTTTTCTTCCAACTTTTCTTTTTCCTTTACCTTTATTAATTTGAACATGAAAGATAAAGAATAGCTATCCGATAATGATACATGCGGACCACTCAAAAGCAAAAGCAAAAGCAAAATGGGATGGTAGGGAGTCTACCACCCTCACAACAAGGGAAATTCTATTTGCACCGCTTCAATTGCTCAGTACATTTTTCCTAATTTTTTTTTAAAATAATCCTAAACTATCCTTAGCACCTTTCGTCTCCTCCCCCTCCTCTCTTCTCCAGCATCGGCACCCCCTCCTCTCCTCCCTCCTCCTTGGCACCATCCCCCACCCCTCCCTTCGGCCCCTGTCTCCTACCATCCCATCCCCGGCACCATTCCCCACCCACCCCCTTCCCTCAGCCCCATTCTTCTCCCCACTCCTCGGCTCCGGCACCCCTCGGCACCGTCTCCTCCCCTCCCTAGCACGGTGCTAGAAAGGGGGGTGAGACGGTGCCGAGGGAGGTAGGGCATCGGGACTGGGGAGTGGGGAGGAAACCGGGGCCGGAAGAAAGGGATGGGGGCGGTGCCAGGAAGAAGAGGAGAGGAGGGGCTGCGGGGAGGGGAGGGGAGGAGACGGAGGCCGAGGGGGAGGGGTGGAGGGCGGTGCTAGGGAGGGAGGAGAGGGAGGGCACCGAGGCCGGAGAGTGGAGAGGAGATCGGGGCGAAGGGGAGAGGTGGGGGGGCGGTGCCAAGGAAGGGGGAGAAGAGGGGGGGCTGCCGGAAAGGGGAGGGGAGGAGATATGGGCCGGGGGGGAGGGGTGAGGGGTGGTGCCAGGAAGGGGAAGAAGAGGGGTGGCGCCGGGGCCAGGAGTGGGGAGGAGACCGGGGCTGGGGAGTGGAGATGTGGGGCGACGTCGGGGAGGGGGAGGAGAGGGGGGGCTGCCGGAAAGGGGAGGAGAAGAGACTGGGTCCGAAGGGGAGGGGTGGGGGGTGGTGCCAGGAAGGGGGGAGGAGGGGGCATTGGGGCTGGAGAGTGGGTAGGAGACTGGGCCGAAGGGGAGGGGTGGGGGGTGGTGCCAGGGGGGAGGAGAGGGGGGGTTGCCGGGGAGGGAAGGAGAGGGAGGATTGCTGAAGAGGGAGGGGTGGGGGGCGATGCCAGGGAGGATGGAGGAGAGGGGGGCGCCGGTGCTGGGAAAGGGAGGGGGAGGAGGAGATAGGGGTGCTAAGGGTAGTTTAGGATTTTTTTTTAAGTTGGGGGGGAGTACCGAGCAATTTGAGTGGTGTAAATAGAAATTCCCTCGCTACAACCACCAGGCTAATACAAGCAACTGGGAACATTGCCACTCATCACTGTACTTGAGAATAGGGCCAGAATAGGGCCCTCAATCTATCACAACAATCTAAAACGAAAGTAGGCAAACATGCAGTATCCTTTCAGCAACCCCTTTTTTACTTCACCTTATTCATTTTCCAACCTGATGAAGTCCATCTCTTATCACTGCTGTTAGTATTATTAGGCTGCCTCCCTGCCCGATTAGAGCCGTTTAACGCTTTCCTTGATGCAGAAGGAACGTGTGTCTGATCTGGAGTCCTAAATTACATTATTGGAAAATAAAAGCCATTAGAAGAATTCAAAATGGTTTTATTGAAAAAGAATGTCCTTAAAATAATGCAGTAAGTCAACAGGAACGCCCAAGTTCGTTATAATGTTAAGTTTAAGCACAATTTAGAAAGAAAACAGGAATTCAGACATGAAAGATATGCACTACATGACAAGCTGTATATCTTAAAACACAAGCTTGGGGCAGGGAAGGTGAGGGGTAGCTTCATAGCTTACAGCTGGGTTTAAAATTTGCACTTATTCTGATGTAATGTCAAACCTTCGTAGCTTGTTGAGAAGTTTTAAGCAAAAAATAACCCTTTAGCAACGAATAATAATAAAGCTCATGCAACAAACGACTAACAAAGAAATGCTTGAACTCATATGACCAAGGAGGATCCTCGAAGACTATCGGTGACCAAGATAAAGCAAATTTTGATGACAACTTTTAACCTCAAAGCTGCAATTTATGAGAAAAAAGGGAGCCAAATGAGAGACAATTTCTAAAGCATAAATCTCATTTTAAATTCAATGCTAGAGAAGTGAGAAAGGGTTAGAGATTGTTGAATATGTTAACAGATATATTATGGAGAAAATTAGTCTCCAATTAGCAAGCATCATAGATTCGGCGTACTTCTAATTCCCAGCTGTGATGAGATGACAAAAATCATGGACTAGAACGAGAGGTGTCACGCCCCAGATCTAAGAGTTTGAGCTAGGGTGACAACCCGCCACATGCCGGGCATGCAAGGCGTCCAAAATTTACATATCGATCATTATACGGCAATAAGTATATAAGTCAATCCAAATCCATACTTTATTACAAACCACTTATATAAGTTTTGGGCTACAAGCCCTACACACAAATATTACTGGGGTTACATCAACACTATGGAACTATTTTATTTAGCTGAAGCTCCATCTACCCCATAATTTCATCTTCAATCCCGAGGCTCTGAAAAACATTGTGAGATTACATGAGCTCACACTCAATAAGAAGCCTATAATAATGACATAAAATAGTCATATATCATCTTATTTCTCAAGATATTATCAAGTCATAATTTTCATAAAAACTTCCAAATTAACATGCTATCATAATCATGCATATCATTAAGTCAAAATAATCATGGAAGCTTATGAAACAAATACCAGAATATGCATTGTAAACAAATCCACTATTTATATTTAATCATTGTCATATTATATCATTAAGTCAAAATAATCATGGAAGCCTTTACCAACTCGCAACTTGTCTCTGGACAAATCCATGGGGAGTATGAAGCGCATGACCCCATTATGGCACAATATTTGGGCAAGGTTCGGCTCCTAACTTCCCCACTGCCTTACTTTAGTATCAGTTACATTCCCCGGAGCGAAAATGCCAAGGCCGACATCCTTTCTCGTCTGGCCACCTCCACCGATGGCTTGGCGAGAGATGCTTATATTGAATATTTGGAAAGACCCAGCATAGAGGATAGTGAAGAAGTCCTCCCACTCACCCAAGAGCCCACATGGATGGATGCCTACGTCCGTTATCTCACTGACGGCACTCTCCCTGATGATCGCAACGAAGCTAGGCTGCTCAAGTGGAGAGCCTCCAAATTCATCCTCCTGGACGGGCGTCTATACAGAAGGTCGTTCTCCTACCCCTACTCAAGTGTGTAGGGCCCACCGACGCTGACTACATCCTCAGAGAGATTCACGAAGGCATCTGTGGAAATCACCTGGGGGGCAGATCTTTAGCTCAAAAGCCCTCCGTCAAGGATACTTCTGGCTCACGATGAAGGAAGACGCAGCTAGATTGGTTCAGAAGTGCGATGGTTGCCAGCGCCACGCACACATCCAACATCAACCGTCTGCCCCAATGAGTCCGCTCTCGGCCCATGGCCTTTCGCCCAGTGGGGAATGGACATTCTCGGGCCATTCCCCCCAGCTTCAGGGCAGCGGAGATTTTTGCTAGTCGCCATCGATTACTTCACCAAGTGGGTTGAGGTCGAGGCACTGGCCAAGATCACCGAAAGCAAAGTCAAAGCCTTCTTCTGGAAGTCGATCATATGCCGTTTCGGCCTGCCCCACACCCTCGTCACGGACAATGGCCGCCAATTCAACAATGAAGCATTCAAAGTCTTTTGTGGCGAGCTAGGCATTCATCACCGATTCACTTCTGTCGGCCATCCTCAAACCAACGGAGAAGCCGAGCCATGAATCCGCACCATCCTTAGAGGACTCAGAACCCGGCTAGACGGGTCCAAAGGTCAATGGGTGGAGGAGCTCCCCAGTGTGATCTGGGCCTACCACACGACCCCTAGAGCCCCGACGGGCGAGACTCCTTTCAGTCTTGCCTTCGGATCTGAAGCCGTCATCCCCGTCGAGATCGGTCTGCCCAGCCCACGTGTGGAGTCCTTCAACGAGGAAAACAACTCTGCACTGATACGGGCTAACCTGGACTTCATAGATGAGGCACGATCGGGCAAGGCTGCGCATGGCGACCTTCCGTCAGCGAGCGGCCAAGTACTACAACGCTCGAGTTCGTCCCAAGGTTTTCCGCCGCGGAGACTTGGTTTTGAGAAAAGCTGAGGTTTCAAAGCCTACGGAGGGGGGCAAGCTATCCCCCAACTGGGAGGGTCCTTACCGTGTCACCGAAACACTTCACAGGGGGCATACAAATTAGAGCTCGACGGAAAACCCATTCCACGTACCTGGAATGCGGATAACCTCCGCCAATATTATCAATGATGTATTCCCCTGGAGCGTGAAGTAATAAAGGAGGCCCTTTCTGACACAGCAGCCTGTTCTCCCTTGCGTCCAAGGGCCAAGTCTCTCAAAAGGAGCTCACTGGCATCGCGGCTAATGGGACACCACTCGGCCCCGGCACGGCGGTGCCCCCGAGTCGGTCAAGACCCTAACAGCTCCATACCCGACTGAGTTGCCTTTTAGGTGGCACACTGATGAGGACATCAGTTCGGACCAGAGTTCGGGTCAGTCGAACCAGTCCTTGGATGTTCCTGTACCAGCATCCCAGAGTCAGCAGGCCACGTCAGGGAAGACCACACCAGATAATCTACGAAGGTCCAAGAGGTTGCAGAACAAACGGGCTTGAAATTTTCTGTGTCGGACTGGGCCCAAACTTGGCTGGTCACATGGAAACGGACTGCTGATTCAAAGTCATTGCCTTGGCGATGAGCTGCTGTGGATTTTGGCCATCCGGGCTCGTTGATAGGAGTTTTGGGCCTGTTTTCGTTTTTAATGGCATAGTTGTAATTTTTCTGAACTTATGATGTTAGGGTTTTATCTCTTTTATTTAGGTTGGTTTTGGGCGGCCGTCAGAGGCAGAGAAGAAAGACGCTGTTTTAGATTTCCTTTTTTTTCTCTTGAATGGAGATGAATGTTTTCTTTTTCTGATTCAAAACAATTGAATTGAAAATTCAATTGCTCTTCCTTTAAATTTCGGATTGTGAGTGATCAAAATTCGAAATTTTCCCCTTTTCTTGTCAAGATTCAACCAAACCTGGACGAATTCTTTTCTCGCAGATTAGATCGTTCTTGAGTTGCAGGCGTTTTGAATATCGCCCTGCATCAACTTGGTATCAGAGCCTTGATCCATTCCTTCCATTACCGCCTTGATCCATTCCTTCCAAACCCAAATATCAACCCTAACCGAAATTTGATCCAATGGAGCAGAAGAACAACGATCAATCCCTGAGAGACGCCGTGAGAGATGCTATGCAAGACGCCATGCGAGACCAGCACCAGGTGATGCAACAGATGATGCAAACCATGCAGGCGATGATGGCGCGGCTGGAGGTGCAGAATCGTGCCCAACCCCTTCGCGTGGAGGAGCGTGATGAAATTGATGAGGTAGGGAGAGGGGTTTCGAAAATCTGGAGGCACCACCAATTCGAAGAGGGCAACAGAGGCCTGATGTTGGACTTCCAAGGTATGTCGATCAACCTCCCTATTTCGAAAATCAGAATCGGTGGGAAGCAGGCTTCAGGGTCGAAATTCCAGAGTTTAAAGGAGGAATTAACCCAGACGAGTATGTAGATTGGACCCTTCAGGTCGATGATGTTTTTCGTCTGAAGGAGGTGCCCTTAGACAAGCAGGTACCGCTTGTCACAATTCGATTCAGAGATAGGGCTGCTGCTTGGTGGCATGCGCAGCACTATCGTAGATATATGGATGGGAGACCTCCATTAGCGTCATGGGCAGCGCTAAAGCAGGAGATGAACAGGGAGTTTTTGCCTCCGAACCATGAGCAGATTTTGTATTCGAAGTTGCATGGTTTGACGCAAGGTAGTCGGAGCGTCGAGGAGTACACAACTGAATTTTATCGATTGGTTGCACGAAATCGGTTGATTGAGGCTGAACCGAGATTGATAGCCATGTATCTTCATGGCTTGCGGCTGCCAATCCAAGATGCACTGGCTGTGCATCGAATTGATAGCGTAGGAGATGCGCATATGAGGGCTCAGGCAGTGGAAAAGAGCTTGATGAGAAACAGGGGGTTTCAGAGCAGAGGGGGTTTTACTACGGGCCAGAGTTCAGGGCAGAATTCAGGGGGCAAATTTATGCCTCCAGTAGCGAGGCCGCAGGCATCAGTACCTCCAAGACCAACAGGGTCGAGTGGAACCTCAGGTTCTCAGGCGAGAGTGGGCAGCAACAGGGCTAACATTCGGTGCCATCGGTGTCAGAATTTGGGGCACTATGCCAATGAATGCCCCAAGGCGCGAGCTCAGTTGTATATGGAGGATTATATGGAGGACGAAAATGGAGGAGAGTTCCCTGAGGATGAGGAATTTAATGATGAGCTGTGTGTTATTGATCCGGACCATATTCAAGGGGAGAGCTTGGTGATACGAAGAATGTGTCTGGCGCCGAGATCAGATGAGGATTGGCGTCGGCACGACATCTTCACAACGAAATGTTTTGTGGCTGGCAAAACATGTCGTGTTATCATAGACTCCGGCAGTTGGGAGAATGTGATAGCAGAGGAGGCTGTGAAGAAGCTGGGGTTGCAGACAGACCCTCACCCACATCCATATAAGCTCGGTTGGGTGAACCGAAATGCAGACATTCAGGTCAGCCGAAGGTGTAAGTTGTCACTGTGTTTTGGTCCTCATTTCGAGACAACTATTGAGGCGGATGTTGTTCCAATGGATGCTACTCACATCATACTGGGGCGTCCGTGGCAGTTTGATAACAGGGCAGTATACAACGGGTACACCCACAGTTATATGCTGCGTCCAGATGGGAGGAAAGTTATTTTGAAGCCGCTTCAGGAAGTGAGTGGACAGAATACAGTAATTTGTTTACCAAGCACAGAATTCGATGCGAGTTTGGATGGAGAGGATGTTTGTTTTGCTTTGGTGAGCAAGTCAGGAGACTTCGGCGTGGAAGAGGAGCAAAGGCCAAATATGATTCCTGAGGAGTTGGTGTCTATCTTGGAGGAATTCCGAGATGTTGTATCAAAGGAGCTACCGGCCGGATTACCACCTCTCCGAGATATTCAGCACGGCATTGACCTTATTCCGGGCTCAGTGTTGCCGAATAAGGCTCATTATCGGATGACACCGCAACAGCATGAGGAATTGAGGAGGCAGGTCCAAGAACTTTTGGACAAGGGGTTCGTACGGGAGAGCATTAGCCCGTGCGCGGTGCCAGCCCTTTTGGTACCGAAGAAGGATGGTACGTGGCGCATGTGTGTCGACAGCCGC
>UESW01004105.1:439874-473007 GCA_900491605.1 Calamus simplicifolius
GAAGCCACCAACAACCAAGCCGAGTACGAGGCCCTGCTGGCTGGGTTAAGGCTAGCCCTGAGAGTTGGGAGTAAGGCGTCTCAGAGCCTTTACTGACTCACAACTTGTCTTTGGACAAGTCCATGGGGAATATGAAGCGTACAACCCCGTTATGGCGCAATATTTTGGCAAGGTTCGGCTCCTAACTTCCCCACTGCCTTACTTCAGTATCAGTTACATTCCCCAGAGCGAAAATGCCAAGGTCGACATCCTTTCTCATCTGGCCACCTCCATCGATGGCTTGGTGAGAGATGCTTATATTGAATATTTGGAAAGACCCAGCATAGAGGACAGTAAAGAAGTCCTCCCACTCACCCAAGAGCCCACATGGATGGACGCCTACGTCCGTTATCTCACTGATGGAACTCTCCTGATGATTGCAACGAAGCTAGGCTGCTCAAGTGGAGAGCCTCCAAATTCATCCTCCTGGATGGGCGGCTATACAGAAGGTCATTCTCCTACCCCCTACTCAAGTGTGTAGGGCCCATCGACGCTGACTACATCCTCAGAGAGATTTACAAAGGCATCTATGGAAATCACCTGGGGGGCAGATCTTTAGCTCAAAAAGCCCTCCGTCAAGGATACTTCTGGCTCACGATGAGGGAAGACGCAGCTAGATTGGTTCAGAAGTGCGATGGTTGTCAGCGCCACGCACACATCCAACATCAACCGTCTGCCCCAATGAGTCCGCTCTCGGCCCCATAGCCTTTCGCCCAGTGGGGAATGGACATTCTCGGGCATTCCCCCCAGCTTCAGGGCAGCAGAGATTTTGCTAGTCACCATCGATTACTTCACCAAGTGGGTTGAGGTCGAGGCACTGGCCAAGATCACCGAAAGCAAAGTCAAAGCCTTTTTCTGGAAGTCAATCATATGTCGTTTTGGCCTGCCCCACACCCTCGTCACGGATAATAGCCGTCAATTCAAAATGAAGCATTCAAAGTCTTTTGTGGCGAGCTAGGTATTCATCACCGATTCACTTCTGTCGGCCATCCTCAAACCAATGGAGAAGTCGAGGCCATGAATCGCACCATCCTTAGAGGACTTAGAACCCGACTGGACGGGTCCAAAGGTCAATGGGTGGAGGAGCTCCCCAGTATGATTTGGGCCTACCACACGACCCCTAGAGCCCCGACGGGCGATACTCCTTTCAGTCTTGCCTTCGGATCTAAAGCCATCATCCCTGTTGAGATCGGTCTGCCCAGCCCACGTGTGGAGTCCTTCAATGAGGAAAACAACTCTGCACTGATACGGGCTAACCTGGACTTCATAGATGAGGCACACGATCGGGCAAGGCTACGCATGGAAACCTTCCGTCAGCGAGCAGCCAAGTACTACAACACTCGAGTTTGTCCCAAGGTTTTCCGCTGCGGAGACTTGGTTTTGAGAAAAGCTGAGGTTTCAAAGCCTACGAAGGGGGGCAAGCTATCCCCCAACTGGGAGGGTCCTTACCACATCACCGAAACACTTCACAGGGGGCATACAAATTAGAGGAACTCGACGGGAAACCCATTCCATGTACCTGGAATGCGGATAACCTCTGCTAATATTATCAATGATGTATTCCCCTGGAGCGTGAAGTAATAAAGGAGGCCCTTTCTGACATAGCAGCCTATTCTCCCTTGTGTCCAAGGGCCAAGTCTCTCAAAAGGAGCTCACCGGCATCGCGGCTAATGGGACACCACTCGGCCCCGACATGGCGGTGCCCCCGAATCGGTTAAGACCCTAACAGCTCTGTACCCGGCTGAGTCACCCTTCAGATGGCACAGAAACCCCTAAAGAAGGAGCTCATTGGCATCGCAGCTAATGGGACACTACTCGGCCCCGGCACGGCGGTGCCTCCCGAGTTAGTTAAGATCCTAACAGCTCTGTACCCGGCTGAGTCGCCCTTCAGGTGGCACACAAACCCCTGAAGTGGTTCAAAAGGAGCTCACTAGCATCGCGGCTAATGGAACACCACTCGGCCCCGGCACGGCGGTGCCCCCCTAGTCGGTTAAGACCCTAACAGCTCCATACCTGATTGAGTCGCCCTTCAGGTGGCATACAAACCCCTGAAGTGGTTCAAAAGAAGCTCACTAGCATCGCGGCTAATGGGACACCACTCAGCCCCGGCGCAGCAGTACCCCCGAGTCGGTTAAGACCCTAATAGCTCTGTACCCGGCTGAGTCACCTTCAGGTGGCACACAATCCCTTGAAGTGGTTCAAAAGGAGCTCACTGGCATCACGGCTAATGGGACACCACTCGGCCCCGGCACAGCGGTGCCCCCGAGTCGGTTAAGACCCTAACATCTCCGTACCCGATTGAGTCGCCCTTCAGGTGGCACATAAACCCCTGAAGTAGTTCAAAAGGAGCTCACTAGCATCGCGGCTAACGGGACACCACTCGGCCTCGGCACGGCGGTGCCCCGAGTTGGTCAAGACCCTAACAGCCCCTTACCCGGTTGAGTCGCCCTTCAGGCGATTTACATACCACTGAAGTGGTTCAAAGCAACCACCGGCGCCACCCTCCTCGGCCCCGGCACAGTGGTATCTCTCCTAACAGCTCGATACGGCACGGTCGTGGCCTTTCCTAATCGGCCTTAACCGGTTCAGGCGTTTTCAGCTCCGAGCAAGTCGACATAGACTTTCCCTGGTCAACTTCACTTACCCTTGGCGCCCTTACAACGGCCAAATCGATTCTGACCATTTCTGGTCGGCCTTGACACCTCCAAAGTTAATCCTGGAAGCAAGTCATCTGCCAATTTTTCCAAGCCTTCAGAAAGATTCATACACAGGCGAGCCTTCTTTCAAACAGCCTACAACAGCACTGGGCATTCATGTAGCCAGTTTACATCTCGGCGATGTGTTCAAGTGTTGGCCAAGTCCGGAATTGCAGTTCGGTCTCAGCACGGCCGACACGCACAATGCTCAAGGTTCCAAAGAATAGTTTGGAAGATACAATATTCAGCTACAACGTCTCTGGCATGTCTGATTTGGCACAGTAAGGCATTTCTCTCAAAAACGAAACAAGCAAATAGATCAAGACACAAGGAGGTTTTGAGTAAAGGACTTTTTCATTAACTATGGAAGAGAGGCACAAAAGTAAGAAGCTTGGACAAAAGTTTCTTCATTAATAGCCAAAGATAAGTACAAGATTGGGCCCAAGTTCAGTTACATAAAGAAAAAGAAAATACAAATCAAGGCTTGCCGGGGCCAGGCTTTCCCTTGTCCTTCTCCCAAGCCGGCCCCTCATCGGGGCCCCCAGCCCGGATGTCTTCAAGATCGGCAATGTCGACTTCGAGGGCCGAGGCTACTCGGACTTTCCCCATCTCGAAGCCTTGAAGATAAGCGTCAAGGCTGGCTTCGAGGACCTCCTGCCTGAACTCCGACGAAGCCTTGAACTTGGAGACGGCCTGCCCGGCCTCGGCATCGGCCCGCTGCGCCTTGTTTTCAGCCTCCCAAGCCTTGGCCTCAGCTTCTGCGGCACGGGCGCTGGCCTCGTCAACACAGGCCACCGCACCGGCCTTCTCCAAAACAGCTTCCGCTGCCACTTTCTCTGCGGCAGCGGCCTTCTCCCCGGCAGCCCGTGCCTCCTCCATGGCGCTTTGGAGCTGCCTAGTAAGCTCCTCGATCTGCGCCGCAGCGGCCATCGACCTTTCCAAGGCCAATTCCATTTTGGCCTCGGATGCAGTGGCCCAGCTCTCCATCTCCTGAAGGAGGCCGGCGTAGCCCTCCTCGCGGGCCGTGGTCTCCTGGCGAAGTTGAGCAAGGCTGTCGGTGTGCGCCATGCTCTCCTTCCGGTATTTGTCGGCCCGTGCCAGATCCCTCACCAGTGTGCCGGAAGACTGGGCCAGCACTTCGCGAATCCCAAGGGCGCCGTTGGCCATCTGCAATAGGAGAAACGCGTTAGCTACAAAGGGAGAAGCATTGGGAAAAGAAAGAAGATCCGAAAGGTTACCTGGACGATGGAGACCAAAATCATGTCCATGAGTGCGGAGTGGCTCATCTCCCGCATCTCCTCTTCAAAATCGACGGCCCGAACTCCCGATAAGAGACGGGAGGCTCGGGCAGCATCCACCATTCTGCCGATGGTAGGGACCAGGTGCGTCTGTCCCTCCTGCAGACCCTCCGCTTGAGGATGGTCTGGGCGCCAAGACGATTGGTGGGATGAGCTCCTCGGCTCATCCCCCTACTCCTCGATCACTTCCGCCCGTCTCGGGCCTCCCTGGCGATCCGCTCCCCCTCGCCGACGAATGGGGGGAGCGCTCTCCCTCCCTGGCTCTGCAGCAGCCGGGGGGCCAATAGCAACAGTAACCTGCCCGCCTCAGGCACATCGGCGGTGGCAGGGGCTTCTTCATCCAAAACCACCACCGGTGTTTCGGCGGTGGCCGGGATCTCCCCATCTTCAACTTCGGCCCCGGCTGGCCTTTGGGCCACTCTCACCACCGGCTTCCTTTCGGCCGATTTCTCCATGGGCATTGGGGCTATGGGGGTTGTGGCCGGCCTGGTCGGCTCCCTTCTCCGGAGCTTCTTCAACGGCCTGGATGACTCTCAGGTCATTGGCCTCTTCTGCCTTGCGAGAGCCTCAAACTCGTTGACAGAGAGCTTCATAGATGCACAAGAAAAGATAATCGACACTAGCAGCGACATGCAGCAAACAGAAAAGCAGAATAAAGCGATTCAGGCTCACCGATCACCGGGGCCAACTCGGCCTCTATCAGGTTCTCCTCAGATAGAAGTTCCTTATAGCCGAGGATCTGACAATTGGATAATAGGGTAAACAGATCCTTATCTCTCTCCCTTACAGAGGAGTCATCGTTGGAGCTAGTATCGGGCTCCCTCCAAACAGATCTCACCCCTCAACATGAGCAAAAAGGAACCTAGACTTCCACCCTCTAATTTTGGACGGGAGGCCTAGGGGGAAGGCTCTACCTGGCCTGGCGGTAAAGGCCCACCAGGCCTCCTCACCTTGACGGCAGAGTTTATAAAAGGCTCGGAACAGGGACAACTCTGGATGGGCCCCCTCAAAGTAGCAAAGGATAACGAAGGCGCAAATGATCCGAATCAAATTCGGAGTCAACTGTGCCAGCACTAATCTATACCTCTCTAAAAGGTTAAGAAAGAAAGGGTGAAAGGGAAGGCGTAGCCGACACTGAAAGAACTCCTCATACAGAGCGACCTGACCTGGATGGTCAGAAATCAACCTATCTTCGGGCCCCGGCGCGGACAGGCCAATGAAATCAAGGACCAAGAACTTAGCCCTAATGGCCTCTACATCCTTAGAGGTCATGGTTGAAACTACCCCCGACGGACCCGCCGGATCAGAGCTCACCGCCGGAGGGAGGGCCGGACGGCGAGAAGACAGGGGGACTGCCCTAATGGGAGGACCAGAGGTAGGCAGAGGTTCTAGTGCCCTTGATGGGTCACGGATAACGATGCCGCTCGATGGTCGAGGCATTTGGCCATTAGTCACAGGGGTCTGGTTTTCGCTATCCGACTGGGAAGACTCCTCTACGGGTCTCTTACCCTCCCTAATGGCGCTACAGTCCATAGGAAAAGAAGGGGATAAAACTAACCTGGGAGTTGAAAAGGCTCAGGTCGCATAAGAAGAACTCAAAGAAGAAGGAAGTAGAGAAAGCAATGGCAGCGTAAAGGATTCCACAGGCCCTTGGAAGGCTTTTATAGCCCCTGTCTCCGGCTATCACCGCCCGAGATCCTACCACCTGGCGTGCGTCCATTGCGCTGTAGGCTGCCAACCGAAAATCTTGCCCGGGCCCGAGATGTGTTGCCTCATTTCTCCAAGAGACGTGATCCCCGGCCAATCGTGGGCATAGAAAATGGGGCAGCAATGATGTCCTTACCTTTTCTCCACTATTCGATGAGCTTTTTCTCCGGAGCGTCCGGCGCCAACATCAGCCCCACCTAACGCATGATTATGGGAGGTCTTCGAAGAGACACCGCCTCGAAACCAAGCGCCAACTCATCAGACCATTTAAAGCACACCAAAAGAAGCAATCATTCCATTTGAATTTTTGTGCCCCTTTCGCCCAAAGGGCAGCAGCGCATGGTCCTTAGCACTCAGGGGTGGGGGGCATCTGATATGGCTGGTATAGCCACGTGCAACTGCAGGGGCAATATCGATAAAAACAAAGCATTTTTACATCCCGACCGTTCCTGGCCGGCCCCTCTCGGCCTCGGCATCTCTGTGCCCGCCGAGTCGGCCCCGGCCATTCCTGGTTGGACCCTCTCGGCCCCGGCATCTCCGAGCCCGCCGAGTCAGCCCCGGCCATCCCTGGTCAGCCCCTCTCGGCCCCAGTATCTCCGTGCCCGCCGAGTTGGCCCCGGCCATTCCTAGCCGGACCCTCTCGGCCCCAGTGTCTTCGATCCCGCCGAGTCAGCCCCAGCCATCCCTGGCCGGCCCCTCTCGGCCTCGGCATCTCCGTGCCCGCTGAGTCGGCCCGGCCATCCCTGACCGGCCCCTCTCGGCCCCGGCATCTCTGTGCCTGCCGAGTCGGCCCCGGTCGTTCCTGGCCGGACCCTCTCGGTCCCGGCGTCTCTGAGCCCGCCGAGTGGGCCCCAGCCATCCCTAGTCGGCCCCTCTCGGCCCCGGCATCTCCGTGCCCGCCGAGTCGGCCTAGGCCATTCCAGGCCGGCCCTTCTCGGCCCCGGCGTCTCTGAGCCCGCTGAGTCGGCCTAGGCCATCCCTGGCTGGACCATCTTGGCCCCAGCATCTCCGAGCCCACCGAGTCGGTCCCGACCATCCCTGGCTGGCCTCTCTTGGCCCCGACGTCTCCGTGCCCCCCGGCCATCCCTGGTTGGCCCCTCTCGGCCCCGGCATCTCCGAGCCCGCCGAGTCGGCCCAGGCCATCCCTGGCCGGCCCCTCTCGGCCCCGGCATCTCCGAGCCCGCTGAGTCAACCCAGGCCATCCCTGGTCGGCCCCGCCCGATACTTCCTGGCCGGAAAGGTTGGCCCCGACCACCCCTGGTCAACCAGGCTCAGTCTCGACTCCCCCGGGAAGGTCGAGATGTTCTAGTTCTCTCCAGATCGGCCCCAGCATGGCTCCAGTAGTTCAGGAAGCCACCTCTTTGACTCGCGCCGCCTGACAATGCCAGATCCACCTACCCACTGGCCATGTTGTTGATGGGACTAGACCCAAAAACTTAGCAGCCCCACTGATTGATGGTATAGAACCCACCAACCGCCGTTTTCTCCCTCTCCGATGGGACTTGACCCACCAACCAGCCCAGATCCACACAACTTCCAAGAACTCGCAGACATTCCTTCCTCACGGAATCCCACGTGATCATGTCAACCCTTATAAAAAGGTGAATCCGCTCTCTAAACAGGTATGCGCGATAATCCCCAAAATCGTTGTCTTAGCATTCAGAAAGGAATCCCTCCTCTCTGAGATCCCCTTTCTCATACCAAAAAGGGCTCACTCGAGCCCCTCTTCAGCTGTGACCTCAATTGCTAACTTGGGCATCGAAGGGTCCCACGGAGAATCCTCTTCGATTTTGGGACTTCTTTGCAAGCAACCTGGTGAAGCAAAGGTTCGAGAAGCGCTTCGTTCCCAACGTCCAGGATTGGTGATTAGGCATCATCATATATATATATATATATGTAATCATTTTAAACTTTAAATTTAAATGGATAGGGTGCTTTAATATAATGTTTGGATAGGGTGCGCCCATCCTCCACTAAACCCATCTTCATCATCACCCTAAACCCTTTGCTGACCTTAGTATAATAACTTGGCTCTAGAAGCGGTGTTGCAGTGCCAGAACTGAGTTGGATATATATTTCCTTACTCTAGCATGGAGAGGAGAAGGGATGGCATTACAATGATGGGGATTGATTAGGGCTAGTGTTTGGAGGTTGAGACATTATTGCCTAACTAATTTTGATTGAATCGGAGATAAGCAGTGTTGACGCCAAGTCACCTTCTTCGATCGTCGGGGAAGACGAACGTCCTTCTTCTCAAACCCCTGCAAGAAAAGTCCCCGGAGACCGGTTGTTCCGATGGGGACCCTCTGACGCTCAAGTCAGTCACTTGGGATCAGACAAGAACTGCTCAGCGGAAAGGAGCTGAGACAGTTAGGGTTTTGCTAGAAGGAAGAAAGCTAGAAAAACCAGAGTTCGAATCCCTACTCACAGTGCGGGCGCATGCTTTTATACCTGTCCGAATATCCCATCTTACTGTTTCGAAAGATCGCCGTCGTACCATCACTGTGCGTGCCGAAGGCATCCCGCGCTACCTGTCAACATTATGATTTTGTTAATTGGTTCTCTGGTGCTCTTGTTTCCCTCCTTCTGTGCATGCCAACATCCTAAGTCTCTAGGAGAAACCCTGGCCGCGACCTTTGTCTTCCAATAGTGGACGCCTATGAGCCCTTGGCCAGCCTTCCCTTTTCTCTACTCTTTTCTTGTCTCTTTGACTCTATTCTAAATTTTCTCTATTATTCTTTAGCCCTTTTATGGTGATCTTGCAGATCCCTTAGTAGACATAAATCTAGGATTCAAGGTGATCGTCATCCAGGTCAGTGGATACTTGGCCGCAGATCCATGGGCTCAAGGCTTGGTCATCTAGGGTGCATCCGCCAAGCAGAGCAATCCCTTCAACACTTTGATCTTCCCCGTCTTACCAGGTACACCCCTCTAATCTACTAGTAACTTTATTGTAGGAGAGCAAGCCCTACCGGGGCTTCTTAGCCTCGGCGGTCCTTCTTCATTATTTTTTAGAAACGGTTTCGCGTGCGGATTTACTATGAATTTTTTTGAATCCCTCTTAGGCTATTACTTTGGAAGAATAATCAAATGTAATTATTAATTATTAAAAAAATAAAAAAATTACTTGCATGCGAATCGGTCCTGCATCAGTTTAGTATCAGAGCATAGTTAGGGCTTAATTTTAATTCATGTTATTATCAGTATATCATCTGTTAATTGAATTGTTTCTACCTGCATACACATCAAAAAATTATTTAATTTATCTCTTTAGATTCATTATAATTTAAAGTATTTTTTATTATTTTTAAGAATTTAATTCGATCTATAAAAAAAATATTTTCTAAGATTTATTGCTATTTACAGATTTCTGGATTAGGGTTTATGTTTTACATGTCATTCATCTGCATTAAATTACTCTTAATGGCTTTCATTGATATCAGATAAGGGAGGGATTGAGACCCCTTCCTTAGCCCAAAATAACCACCCGTGCATTCCGATCCCAAGCCTCTAATCTAAAACTGAGTAGCAACTTAATTGACATTTGCCCTAGAGGGCTAGGGACACCAACAGTCAGTTTAGTGTACTAGAGGAGACTAGTACAAATCAATCTGGCATGTGCTCTGAAATTGGTGTCTAGAAGGGAGGTCAAATGTCAAACAACTTAAGCGAAGTGTTGGGGTTATTCTAATTAGGCACCTGCAATTTATGGGATGAGCCTCCCCCCTTCCACTTGTCCCAACTGGCCAATTAAAGAGTTACTGTTAGATTGGCTTGCATTAAGCCAAATCCTTTACTCTGTATAACTAGGTCTAGCATATCATAGTTTGAGTCAATCTGAGTCTTGTATACTTGATTGTGCTTGCATGTGCACTAGATCAGGAGCATCTTTTCGCCCGTCACCACCTCCATTACAGGATGAACCCATGGCTAATCAAAGCATTGATGATCACTTAAGGATCATCACTGAACAACTAGCCCGAATGAACCAAGACATCAAGCAATCTGAGGCTAGATTAGGGACCAGGTTTGATCAAGTTGAAACTAGGTTGGGCATCCTAGAAGAAGCCCATGAGCCCCACACTGAGTCTGATTATGGGACGCCACCTCATCCTAGGAGAGCCCAACAACCTGACCTCTACATAAGGCCAAACCCTAGGAGACCACTTCGACCTGATCCAGTCCTAGATGTCCTCCCTAGGAGACCCAATCATAAGGCAGTAGACCAAGAAGAAAGAGCCCTTAGAAGTGTCAGACTTGAAGCACCTACTTTTGATGGCTCTGTGGACCCTAAGGACTACCTAGATTGGGAGGAAGGGATGGACCAGTACTTTGACTGGTACAACATGTCTGAAGAGCATAAGTTTAAGTTTGCCAAGCTCAAGTTAGTACGACAGGCTAGGTTATACTGGGCCACTTTAGAGCGAAGGCAATTATTAGAGGGAAGAGACCCCATAGTCACCTGGCACACCATCAAGGCTAGACTTAGGTCCAATTATGTCCCCACATCGTATGAACAGAGCCTATTGGACCAGTGGCAGGGATTAATTCAGGGTAGTAAAACTGTGAATGAATACATTACTACATTCCAAGAATATACCATGAGGTGTAATATTGTTTAGTCTGAGGAAGTCACCCTATCCAAGTTTAGGTATGGCCTGAAAGCAATATTCAAAGAGAACTCTACCTAAGAAGGGTACACGATTTAGAAGAAGCTTACCAAGTTGCTAGGGATTATAAACGTTTTCAGAGAAGGCCACTCTATCGTAGATCAAAGGCTACCAAGAGCCCTAGCCCATATCCAGGATCTAGCCAGGCCTATCCTAGTCGTCCCATACCTACCCAGTACTTAGACCCCCGCTAGACTTTCCTGAGTCAACCCAACACTAGCTGACCCAGTACAAGCCGAACTAAGTTGAGTTGACCCCAAAATAGTACCCCTATACCATAGAGAGAGGATAAGGGCAAATCTATAGAGGTCCAAAGAAATTTCAACCCCTAGATCAAGTGCTTTAGATGCAACAAACCGGAACATATGATCAGCCAATGCCCAGTCAAATCCCTTCATATATATGAGTTACCTAAGACTGAATCCAAGTCCCTAGTTGAGCCTGAGGGAGAGGTCTATGAGGCTGATACCCATCTGATAGATGAGTACGATGGAGAGGAGGAAACATTTGAGTCTGAAGACCTACTAAGAGTGGTTAGATGTATCTTGACCCATACTCAAACTAAGGACCAGAAAGATTGACGTAGGACTAACATCCTACATACTTTTGTTAAGACAGGGGATAAGGTACTCAAGATCATAGTGGATAGCGGGAGTTGTGTCAATGCCATCTCTACCAATACAGTTAAGTCATTAGGATTGACCACAGTTCCACATCCTAGTCCCTATAAGGTCTCGTGGGTAGATTCCACCTCTATCCCAATCAAGTCCAGATGCCAAATACTAATCAAATTGCAAAAATATGAGGAAAAGGTCTGGTGCGATGTAATTCCTATGGGTGTTAGTAGTATTATATTAGGTCAACCTTGGCTTCACGATCACGATGCCACCTTGTTTGGTTGATCCAACACTTTTAAACACAATGGGAACAAGTATGTGATACATCCAACTCCACCTAGGGACCCAATCAAGAAAGGATCTAGCAACCTTAAGGATAGCAAGCCAAGAGTTAATCTGATTAAAGCTAAGGAATTAGAAAAGGACACACTAAGGGTAATCCTGTTTGGATTTTGACCACTAAAGAGATCCATGAATCAGTCTAAAAGGAATAACCCTCAGAAGTAATTGAGATCCTATAGGAGTTTAAGGATGTCTTCCCTGAAGAATTGCCTGATTAGTTACCACCCCTGAGAAACATCCAACATGCCATTGACCTGATCCCAGGATCCACCCTCCCAAACCTTCCCCATTATAGGATGAACCCCACTGAGCATCAAGAACTACAAAAACAAGTGGGAGAATTACTTAAGAAATGTTTCATTAGGGAGAGCTTAAGTCCTTGTGCAGTTCCTGCACTATTAACCCCTAAGAAGGATGATACCTGAAGAATGTGCATGGACAGTAGGGCCATCAACAAAATCACTATCAAGTATAGGTTCCCTATCCCCAGACTAGATGACATGTTAGACATGATGGCGGGTGCCACTATCTTTTCCAAAATAGACCTTAAGGGTGCTACCATCAGGTTAGAATTAGACCAAGGGATGAGTGAAAGACTGCATTTAAGACTAGAGATGGCCTGTTTGAGTGGGTCATGATGCCTTTTGGGCTATCGGATGCACCTAGCATATTCATGAGAATCATGACCCAGGTCCTGAAAGAGTACATGGGAAAATTCTTAGTGGTCTATTTTGATGATATATTAATTTATAGCAAAACCAAAGAGGACCATCTTAACCATCTTAGATTAATTGTCAGACCCTTAGAGAGAATAGCCTATATGCAAACCTTAAGAAGTATGATTTCATGACACATAGGGTTATCTTTTAGGTTTTATGGTAACCCCATAAGGTATTTCAGCAGATCTTGAAAAGGTTAGGAAAGGTCGTAGAGTGGCCGATACCCATGAACGTCCACGATGTCCATAGCTTCCATGGCCTAGCAACCTTTTACAGGAGATTCATTAGGGGATTTAGCACCATCGTCGCACCCATCACTGATTGTATTAGGAAGGGTAATTTTGAGTGGACTAAGTCAGCTAATAAGGCCTTCCTAGAGCTTAAGGATAGGATGACTCATGCACCCATACTTAGACTTCCAGACTTTTCTAAGGTGTTTGAGGCTGCGTGCGACACGACAGGAGTAGGCATAGGTGGAGTGTTAAGCCAAGAAATAATCCCATAGCTTTCTTTAGTGAAAAACTAAATGAAGCTAAACTTAAATATTTCACCTATGATAAGAAATTCTATGCTGTAGAACAAGCCCTTAAGTATTGGAGACATTACTTACTATCGCAGGAGTTTGTCTTATTTTCTGATCATGAGGCACTTCGATTTCTGAACTCCCAAAAGAAGCTAAATTCTAGGCACGACAAATGGGTTGAATACATTCAAGCATACACTTTTATCCTGAAACACCGTGCCGGTATAGAAAATAAGGTAGCAAACGCCCTAAGCCGTAAATCTTTGTTGTTGAGTACTGTTAGCATCGAAGTTATAGGATTCGACTGGATAAAAGATGAGTATGAGACCTGTCATGACTTTGGTAAAATTTATAAAATCCTTCAGCTAGGGCCATCAAGTACCAGTGAAGATTATACCATCCAGGATGGTTAACTTTTTAGGGGCAATAGACTTTGTATCCCTAGGATGTCACTTAGAGAATTCCTAGTCTGGGAAATGCATGCTGCGGGATTAGCTGGTCATTTTGAAAGAGATAAGACTATTCTAGCGATAAAGGACCAATTTTACTAGCTAGGATTTAAAAGGCTCGTTGCCCTGATAATAGCCAGATGTCAAACTTGTGCCGTTGCAAAATAGCAGAAGCAGAACACCGGTCTATATACTCCTTTGCTAGTGCCTGATCATCCTTGGCAAGACCTCAGTATGGACTTCATTCTAGGATTACCTAAAACCCAGAAGAAGCACGACTCCATCTTTGTAGTGGTCGATAGGTTCTCTAAGATAGCTCATTTTATCCCTTGTTCGCGAACCTTTGACGCGTCTAGGGTAGCCCGACTTTTCTTAGATAGCATGGTCAAGCTCCATGGCCTACCTAAGACCATTATTTCTGATAGGGATGTTAGGTTCACCAGCTACATTTGGAAAATGCTATGGCATCTGTTAGGGACCAAACTTAATTTTTCCACAGCCTTTCACCACCAAACGGATGGGCAAACTGAAGTGGTGAACCGTAGTTTAGGAAACCTTCTTAGGTGCCTTGTAGGAGAACACCTAGGGACGTGGGATTTATTACTGCCTCGTGCAGAGTTCGCCTACAATAGCTCAGTGAACAGGTCCATGGGCAAGAGTCCATTTGAGATAGTCCATGGGTACAAGCCTAATCGTCCACTTGATCTAATTCCTTTACCCCTCCACACATGAGTCTCAAAGTCCGCACAAGCATTTGCACAGCATATCAAAGACTTACATAAGGACATTAGCCAGAAAATAAATCTAAGTAATTAAACTTATAAAAGTCTGGCTAACTCCCGAAGAAGAGCCAAAGAGTTCGGTGTAGGGGATTATGTCATGGTTAGGCTTAGGCCTGAACGGTTCCCACCACGTACTGTTAAGAAACTTCATGCTCGTGGAGCTGGTCCCTTTAAAATAATAGAGAAGGTAAGACCCAATGCCTATGTGCTAGATCTGCCCTTGGATTGGGGCATTAGCTCTACCTTCAATATTGCAAACCTAGTAGAATATAGGGAACCGACAGCGATTCCTAGTGAGTACTTTGGACCTAACCCTCCTTTCATGAGAGAACCTACCCAAGAGTGTCCACCACTAATTTTACCTCAGCGAGGAGAGCGGATCGAGCGTATCCTAGACGATCAAGCCATTATGACCCGGAACCATGGTTATCAACGCTACCTGGTCCGATGGCAGGTTTGCCCCGAATCTGATGATTCATGGATTACTCGAGAGGACTTGCAATACCTCGATCCAGACCTACTAGAGATATACTAGAGCCAGAATGACTCATACTTGACGTGGTCGAGTTCTTCCCACCCCAGGAGAATTGGTGCGGGCACCAGGATCAAGCAGAGGATTCTTAATCCTCTATGGATATCTGATTAGTTATGATTCAAGTCTTGAGTTGGAAAATAAAGTTTAGTTTATTTTGAGTCCCATCCAGTTCATTTTATTCTAAATTAAGTCCTCTCCAGTTCAGTTTATTTTAATGTGAGTCATGTAGTAAGTTCATCAGCTTACAAGAGGAGACATCAGTATTGGAGTAGAAGACAAGGCCATCACAGTCAGACAGAGCAGCTGCTAAATTTAAGTTGGTGCCATACCTACTTCAAGCAGCCCACATGCCACCTAGCAGAGCAAGCAACCTTCCCGATCTGGATGATCATTTTCCTCATCTGGCCAATGCCGATTTCATGCCAAATTAAGCTGCCACTGATTGCATCTAGAAGAATACCTTCTCATCTGGACGCTGCAGATTTCATGCCAAATTTGATTAGGGCACCTTTTTTTCTTTTCTCTCTTTCCATATCTGTATTTTCTTGGGCCCCAAGTCTCTTGCTCTATAAAGAGACCCTCTTGTAAGAATGATGTATCTTTTATTATTAATCAATCAATCCAAGTTTTGAGTTATTATGATTTTTGTTAATTGATTCTCTGGTGCTCTTGTTTCCCTCCTCTTACGTGTGCCAACATCCCAAGTCTCTATGAGAAACCCTGGCCGCCACCTTTGTCTTCTAATAGTGGATGCCCAAGAGCCCTTGGCCAGCCTCCCCTTTTCTCTACTCCTTCCTTGTCTCTTTGCCTCTATTCTAAATTTTCTCTATTATTCTTTAACCCTTGTATGGTGATCTTGTAGATCTCTTAGTAGCCACAAATCTAGGATTCAAGGTGATCGTCATCCAGGTCTGTGGATACTTGGTCGTAAATCCGTGGGCTCAAGGCTTGGTCATCTAGGGCGCATCCACCAGGCAGAGCAACCCCTTCACTTTGATCTTCCCCCTCTTGCTAGGTACACCCCTCTAATCTACTAGTAACTTATTGTAGGAGAGCAAGCCCTATCGGGGCTTCTTAGCCTCGGCGGTCCTTCTTCCTATTTTTTAGGAACTGTTTCGCGTGCGGATTTACTATGAATTTTCTTGAATCCCTCTTAGGCTATTACTTTGGGAGAATAATCAACTGCAATTATTAATTATTAAAAAAAATTTCTTGCATGCGAATCGGTCCTGCATCATCATCCTTAGGTGAGTCATCATCTTTAGCTTCTGGTTCATGGTCTGAAGATACATCTATATTCAATTTTTCAATATCTCTTTCAAGCAAATTTGTATCTTCCTCATCATCAATCTTTTCAGAACTTGATGCTAAAGACTCATCAAATACTACAAGAATTGACTCTTCTACAATTAAATATTTCTTGTTAAATACTCTATAGGCTTTACTAGATGTGGAATATCCTAAGAATATGCCTTCATTAGATTTAGCGTCAAACTTTCCAAGATTGTCCTTACCATTATTATGAATAAAACATCTAGATGTGGAATATCCTAAGAATATGCCTTCATTAGATTTAGCGTCAAACTTTCTAAGATTGTTCTTACCATTATTATGAATAAAATATCTAAAGCCAAATGCGTGAAAGTAACTAATTTAGGTTTCCTATTATCAAACTTTCCAAGATTGTTCTTACCATTATTATGAATAAAACATCTACAGCCAAATGCGTGAAAGTAACTAATGTTAGGTTTCCTATTATGTCCATAATTCATAGGGAGTTTTCTTAAGAATTGACCTAATTAAAGCTCTATTAAGGATGTAACATACTGTGTTTATAGCTTTCGCCCAGAAGTACTTTGGGAGTTGGCTTTCACATAGCATGGTACCGACCATATCTTCTAGAGTCCTATTTTTCCTTTCTACGACTCATTTTGTTGTGGTGTTCTAGGTGCAGAGAAATTATGATGAATGCCATTTTCAATACAAAAATTTTCAAATAATTAATTTTCAAATTATGTTCCATGATCACTTCTAAGAGACACTATGGTGTGTTTTTCTCATTTGTGACTTTCTTGAAGAATTTCCAAATATAGGGAAAGTCTCATCTTTCTGAGCTAAAAACAATACCCAAGTGAATCTAGAATAATCATCTACTATCACAAGACCATATTTCTTTCCTCCTAGACTAGTGATTCTAGTAAGTCCAAAAAGGTCCATATGTAGTAGTTCAAGTGGCCTAGTAGTTGAAACAATATTTTTAGATTTGAAAGAATTTCTAGTTTGTTTTCCAAATTGACATGCATCACAAATTCTATTGTTTTCAAAATCTAACTTTGGAAGTCCTTTAACTAAATCCATTCTAATTAATTTTGAAATTAAGTGTGTGCTTGCATGACCTAATCTACGATGCCATAGCCATCCAATCTCATTTACCTTAGCATTATCAGCAATTAAGCAATGATTACTAGTAGACAAGTTGTCCAAATCAATTAAGTATACATTGCCATTTCTATTTCCAACAAATATAATGCTATTGTCAATGGGATTAGAAACAGTGCAGATAGAAGCTTCAAATGAAACTTTAAAACCTTTATCACACAATTGGCTAATGCTAATTAAATTATGTTTTAAACCAACAACATATAAAATATTTTCTATAAAAGTGGATGGAGTTATTTGAATTTTACCAAGGCCGATAATTTGACCTTGCCATTGTCTCCAAAAGTAACAACTCATCCTCTTTTATCTTCAAGGGTGATGAATTGCTCCTTGTCACCCATCATGTGTCTTGAGCAGCCACTATCAAGATATCACTTTCTTTTTGATCCTTTGGTCGCAAGACACTCCTGCAAGATAATCAAATCTTTTGTTTAGGTACCCAAGCTTTCTTGGGTCCTTCATGGTTAGTAGTAATAAATATTATTCCTTTAGGAACCCATATTTTCTTACCTTTAAGCATTAAATTCTTATTAGATTTTTTAAAATTGCATTCATAGATTTATGTCCCTTTTTGTTGCAATGATAACATGAAATATCATTTTTCTTCATAAAGAAATTATTGACATATTTTTGTTTCATGTGGTATATATCCTAATCCAGCTTTATTAAATACAGCTCTTTGATTACTTAAAAGAAAATTTAGTTTTTCTGAGCTATATGTAAATTTATCAATATTCTTATATTTATCAATTTCTTTCTTCAAATTAATATTTTCATTGGAAATTGATTCTTTTTCTTTCAATATTTCTTCTTTTTTAGATTTCAGATTTTTGATTTCAAAAACAAGTTCATTTTTCATTTTGAGAAGATTTAAGTTTTTAGTTTTCAAAGATTTGTTTTTTCATTCTCAAAACCTTAAAATCGGTAACCAACTCATTGAAAGCATCATATAATTCAACAAATGTAAAGTCATCATTAGGGGTTTCAGTACATGTCTCATTGTCATCATTCGCCATGAAGCATATGTTTGCAACTTCTTTTTGATCTTCTTCGGATGAAGATTCTTCACTATCATTCCATGTTGCAACATAGGCTTTCTTCTTCTTCTTGTAACCCTTCTTTAGTTGAGGACATTCAGATTGAAAATGCCCCAGCTTCTTACATTCATAACATGTCAAGGGTTCTTTTTCTTATCTTTATCCCTTTCTTTTTCTTTTCTCCTTCCATTTTGATTCCAGATTTCCTTTGTGGAAGGGTCTCCTTCTTTGCATAAATTTCTTGAATTTCCTAGCAAGAAGAGCTGTCTCATCATCTTCATCATCATTCTCACTGCTGCTTATCTCCTTTTCTGCAGCCTTAAGTGCAATGGTTCTTTTCTTTTTTACCTCTTCCTCTTGATGTTATTTCATTGTCAATTCATGGGTCATCAAGGATCCAAGTAGCTCTTCCAAAGGTAGAATGTTCAGGTCTTTGGCTTCTTGGATTGCAGTCACTTTAGCTTTCCATGTTCTTAGAAGAGATTTAAGAATTTTACGCACCAATTCAGAATTAGTATAAGTTTTACCAAGACTTTTTAAACCATTAACTATATCAGTGAATCTAGTATACATGCATGTGATTGATTCAGTTTGTTCCATGTTAAACAATTCATATTTGTGCACTAGAATGTTAATTTTGGATTCTTTTACTTGGTTAGTACCCTCATGGGTAACTTCTAATCTATCCTAAATTTCTTTGGCTGAAATGCAAGTTGATATTCTATTGAATTCATTTGCATCCAAAGAACAATATAAAACATTCATGGCTTTGGCATTAAACTGAGCCATTTTTCTATCGTTCTCATTCCAATCCCTTTCGGGCTTAGGAACGATTGAACCATCTACAATGTGTGTGGGTGTGCTAGGTCCATTTGCAATGACACTCCACAACTCATAATCTAAAGCTTGAATGTAAATCGTCATTCTTGCTTTCCAATATGAATAATTAGAGCCATTAAACAAAGGTGGCCTATTAGTGGATTGACCTTCAGCAAAGGATGATCCAGCTTGTGTTGCCATTTGGATATTTAACTCTTGATTGTTAGATCAAATAAAATGAGCACAAGCTCTGATACCAATTGTTGGCCCAGATGGCAATCCAAGAGGGGGGTAAATTGGGTTCTTTTTAAAATTTAACAATTAAACTTAAAACCTATTTCACAAGGATTAAGTGCACTAGTGAAGTGATGCAATAATGTAAAGCCCAATAGAGAGAGAGAGAGAGAGAGAGAGATAGAGACAATCACGACAAACACAAGATATTTACAGTGGTTCGATGTATCTCACACCTACGTCCACTTCCAAGCAACTCTTGGGTCCACACTATATAATCCCCTGATTACAGTTGAGTTGTTTTACAAGCTCACAACTCTAACTTGTTGTTTTACACGAGGTCACAACGAAACCAGCTGGTTTTTACAGGTTCACCAGCACAAAACCTTAACCCAAGCTAAACTTATCTTGTCCTGAGGTAAACTACCTCAACTAATTAAATCTTTCTGATTGAATTAGTAAGCAATAATTCAAAATAAAGTTTACAGCAATTAACAGCTCCTTAAATGAGCAAATATGCAATGTAAATAAAACAATATTAGAAAAGTCTGTTTGAAGCGATTTGAGGTTGAGCTTTTCTTCTTTTCCTCTTCTCTTTTGAATGGATGAGGAAGGATTGAACTTTGAATCTTGAACACAGCTCGTTGAAGAGAATGTTGAGGAAATAGGGCTTTTGCTCTTCTTCTTTTCTTCTTTGAGAATCCTCCGATTTTAAACTTTTAGGGCTTGGGATTTCTCTTGAATCTCTCTTTGAATGACAGACGTGGACTCAGAGATTTCTCTTTGAAATTTCTCTCTTTTTCTCTGAAATATTCTTGATATTTTTCCCATTTTATCTCTCTATTTTCCTTTTATTTTTGAATGGACGAATCCCCCTTTATATAGAATTTTAGGTGTGAAATAGCTATTGGAAATGTACTTTGATTGATTCTCCACGCAAGAAATATATCCGTTGAAGAGTAGGTGAGAAATATATCCATTAGAGCTGATCTTACACTTTTGAAAATCATTCTTGATAGGTTGGAGTCGGCTCCAACTTTTCATGTGTCGGCTCCAGATCGTGTTTTCATAAATAGCAAAAAATAATCGACGTGGAGTCGGCTTCGACTTTGCAAAGTATCGACTCATCGCTAACTGGAGTCGGCTCCCAATTTCTGAAGTGTCGACTCCAAGAAATGCTCCAAAAACATAGTCTCTGTATCTCAGGTTAAAGTCGGCTCCCGAAATCCATGTGTCGGCTCCAAAACTCTAGTTGTCAACTCTGAAACTCTAGGTGTTGCCTCAAAACCGTGCCAAAAATATAGAACTATTCTGATACAATCTGGAGTCGATTCGAGACAGTTAGGGTGTCGGCTCCAAGTTCTGAACTTAAATAAATTTCATTGAAACTCGATTCAAAATAGATTTCTAAGTGCCATTTGGATAAATAACCAATCTTAATTCCTGAAACACTTATCAAATCTATCAGAAACACAATGAATATACTTATGGCTTTTGTTAATCATCAAATCAATAATTGGGTAAATAATTTCTCAATAATTTCTTGAACATAATTCTTTAACCAAATCAACTCCTTAATTAAGTCAAAGAATCCATGATTATAAATCATGAGTGGCCTCTAGCAAAGCATCACGACCATCCAAGTGTTAAGGGTTTTATTGACGTGGTCATCAACATCTGTCCATGAACGGTTATCGTATAATTCAATCCCTTTGTCACATATCCTAGATCAATCAGTGGTATAGAATGTGTCAATCCTATAATTGATCTTTGTTTACTTGATCTCAGAAAAAATTGACTCACATGAATTGGAATTTTGAAAGCATTTCAAATTCTAACTCAACTTTGCAAGGATTTAATAGTCAATTTAATCCATCAAGTAGCTTTGGGATATAACCCTCTCTATTAAGGGAGACAATTCCTATCTTGATCAAATACCACCTTCATATACTTCATGTTATATCCATCGACACTATATTTTCCTTTGTGGCTAAAGCGATGTTTGCATATCATCAAAGGATGACATTCCACATATGAGGTGCAATGAAGATCTCAAGTCAAAGGATCATTCACACCACCATCATCAGATATCAACCATCGATACTATATAGAATATCCATATGGGATCTCTGTGCGGATCATCCAACGCATCGTTAAAATAATGAGCAACCATACATCTATCCAAGTATCTCCAGACTTCAGCTTACGAGATCAGCTGCTCACCATAAAGATGAAGATATGCAATATGTGCTAGTCTCAATGGCGTTCGGCAGTGCCCAGTCTTGTCTATGCATCAACTAGAAAAATTTAAAGAATTGAACCACAATGTATAATTTTAGATCTCATAATTTGTAATCCCTATTACAAATTCTATATACACAGTTCACATTCTTTTGAACTTTATCTCATAGGTAAAATATATTCAAATATATTTATAAGAAAAATACCTGGATAGATAAAAAAACTAATAATATTTGATTTACATTCATAATGAAATATGTACAAACTAGCATCTAATCCGATTGGATCTAGGGCACACACTAATAATCTTTCACTTGCACTAGAGCCAATTGCCCATGTATCTAATACTAAGTGACTCAACATGACCATCATGCTTCTGCCGTGGCAGGACTTTAGTGAATGGATCGGTACTATTATCGTCCGTAGGGACTCGTTCTATTTTTATATCATTTCATCCAATAATTTCACTAATTACATGTTATCTTCTGAGTAAATGTTTGGATCTCTAATGAGACTTTGGCTCCTTGGCTTACATAATAGCTCCATTGTTATCACAATACAAGAGTACTGGATTAACAATGCTTAGAACCACTCCATGTTTAGTTATGAACTTTTTCATCCAAACTGCTTCTTTACCTACATCTGATGCTGTGATGTACTCAGCTTTAGTCGTAGAGTCGACGATCGCCTCCTGCTTGAAACTCTTTTAGCTTATTGCACCACCATTGAGTGTGAACACATAGCCTGATTGTGATTTATAATCATCTCTATTAGACTAAAAACTAGAACCCGCGTAACCTCGAACTATAAGGTCGAGTCCTTCATAAACCAAGAACATATCCTTAGTCCTTCGCAAGTACTTAAGGATATTCTTGACTGCCATCCAATTTTTCTCTCTAGGATTTGCTTGATATCTACTTATGATACTCAAGGCATAAGAAACATCAGGCCTTGTACATAGCATCGCATACATAATGGATCTAATTGCTGATGCGTATGATATCCTATCCATGTACTCTCTTTCCTCTTGGTTCTTAGGACTCATGTCCTTCGAGAGATGTATCCCATGCGACATCAGTAGGAATCCCTTCTTGGATTTCTCCAAGCTAAACTGTAATAGTATCTTATCTATATACGTACTTTGGGTCAATCCAAGCAACCTCCTAAATTTATCTCTATAGATCTTTATACCTAGTATATAGGCTGCTTCTCCCAAATTATTCATGGAGAATTTACCTGACAACCAATCCTTCACTTCTTTAAGCAAGGATACATTATTTTCTTTTAATAATATATCATCCACATATAATATCAAGAAAATAATATCACTTTCACTAACCTTCTTGTGCACACATAGATCATCCTTATTTTTGATAAAATCAAACTCTTTGATTGTCACATCAAATCGGATGTTCCAACTTCTGGAGGCTTGCTTTAGTCCATAAATAGATCTTTGTAGCTTGCAGACTTTCTTAGGATCTATGGATTCAAAACCCTCTTGTTGTGTCATATACACATCCTCTACTAAATCTTCATTTAGGAAGGCGGTCTTGACATCCATCTGCCAGATCTCATAGTCAAAATATGCTACTATTGCAAGCAAATCCGTATGGATTTATGCATGGCTATAGGTGAAAAGGTTTCATCAAAGTCAACACCTTGTCTTTATTTATAACCTTTTTCAACTAGCCTTGAGTTATAGGTAATCACATTACCATCCATATCGGTCTTCTTCTTGAAAACCAATTTGCACCCAATGGGTTTTAACCCTTCAGGTGGATCAAAGGTCCATACTTGATTATCATACATGGAGTCCATTTCAGATTTTATGGCCTTAAGCCATCTCTTAGAGTTAATATCAGACATTGCCTCCTTGTAGTTGGTAGGCTCATCATCCTCTATGAGAAGTGCATATCTCTTAGGAATGTGAATTACCCTACTAGATCTACCTAGCTGGTGTATACTTGAAGCTACCTGTTGTTTTACCTGTCTTGATCGAGACTCATGCAATGGTTGCCTGAATGTGTGTTGAGTCTCCAATTCAACTGCCACTGCATTTGGCATATGCTCCATTCCATCTAATCGGTCTTTATCAATTTGTTGTTCTTGAGCTTCACAAAGTTCAATCTTACCCCCACTACCCTTTGAAAGAATCTCATTCTCTAGAAATGTGACATTTCTCAAGGCAAACACCTTTGCTCGAGAGGGTGATAGAAGTAATATCCTTTTGTTTATTTTAGATACCCCATAAAATTGCATTTATTAGATCTAGCTTCAAGCTTGTCTGATTCATTACGCTTTACATAAGCATAACAACCCAAACCCTTAAATGGTTAAGGGATGGTTTCTTTTCACACCATATCTCATAGGGAGTAGAGTTGACCGATTTAGATAAAACTTAGTTTAGGGTAGATTCACAGTGTCTGGCACATAACCCCAAAACATATTTGGAAGATCTGCAAGGCTCATCATCGAACATACCATATCTAATAGTGTGCAATTTTTTCTTTTTGACACACCATTGTGCTGTGTTGTACCAGAAGGAGTCCATTGAGAAAGAATTTTATTCTTCTTCAAATAATCTATAAACTCATGGCTCAAGTATTCACCACCTTGATCTGATCGAATTATCTTAATACTCTTGCTAGTTTATTTTTCTACTTCATATCTGTATTCTTTGAACTTTTCAAACGCTTCAAATTTGTACTTCATCAAATACACATAACCATACCTACTATGATCATCTGTGAATGTGATAAAATAAGAAAAACCTCCTATGGCATGAATGTTAATGGGTCCACATACATCCGAATGTACTAAACCCAAATATTCAGTTGCTCGCTCGCCTTTTCTAGTAAAAAGTGACTTAGTCATCTTGCCAAGTAAGCATGACTCGCATTCCTCAAATGGTTCCCAATTGAATGAGCCCAAATATCCATCCTTATACTTGGTTAAATACTTTTTATTTATATGGCCTAGATGACAATGCCATAGGTATGAATCCCTAGAATTATTTCATTTTAATCTTTTTGATTCAATATTGAGAATAGGGGCTTGAAGATTAAGAACATAAATTCTATTGAATAATTCAGCAGAACCAAAGAACATTTTGTTTCAAAAAATAGAAATACCTTTATTTTCAATTTCAAAATAATACCCATCCATTACTAAACATAAAGTGGATATAATATTTTTTGTTATAATCAGAACATAGTAACAATTACTAAGTTTAATTACAAGCCCTGTGGGCAAAGATAAAGAATGTTGCCCAGATGTAGTAGCCCAAGAGGGGGGTGAATTGGGTATTTAAAAATTAATTCAATGGATGATATTGACTAACGCAGATATGTGCTTAATCAAAAGTTAATTTGCAGCGGTGTAGTGGAGTGCACAAATAGAAAATACACAGATCAATCAAACACAAACACAGCAGGGTTTATAGTGGTTCGGTGCCAAACTCGGCTCCTACATCCACTCCCCAAAAACCCTTGGGAATTTCACTAATCGTATCACAACGATTACAACCCCTAGCCTTCCCCGGCTAGTCCTCTTGTTTTCACGGCACAAGGCAGCCAAATCCCCTAGCCTTCCCGGCTAGTCCTCTTGTTTTACTGGCACAAGGAAACCAATCAAGAAACTAGGGTTATCTCTAACCCTAATACAAGATTTATCAAAGAATAACAGATAGCTCCAAATATGAGCAGATATTCAAATAAGAACTTTACAACTTTTAGAAGCAATAACCAGCAGCAAATGTAGAATGTCGACGCAGCTGAGATTTGAATCTTGCTTCAAAGGCTTGGACGATTTTTGAGCAAGTGTTGAAGGATGAAACTTCGCAGCACAAAGACTTGCTTCTCAAGATCCGAAAGTTGTAAGCAATAAACACTCTCTTTTGATTTCTTTCTTTTCTCTCTTTTGTATTCTTGATGTGTCAAAAATGTAAGAGATTCGTCAAGGTTTTCTTCTGAACATCTCTATTTAAACCAATCAAAAAACTATCCGTTAGATTCATTGGTAAATAGAAGAAAAGAAAAACGGGAAGAAATAAAACCGTTTGAAATATTTTCCCAAATGATGAAAGCATTAAACCCATTGCTAGTGAGGGATTCCTGTCCATAATCAAAAGGAAACGGTCAGCATTCATCAAAATAGAAATGAGAGAGAGAAAGAGCATTAAATGAGAGAGAGAGAGAGTAAGCATTAAAAAAGTTGGCTGAAATAAATTTTCAGCAACTCCCTTCAAGAAGTCATGCGGCCCATGGAGGAAAAGCAAATGCTAAAGCTAGCTAACCAAGCTAGCTAACTCCCAAAGCTAGCTATCTAGCTAGCACCAAGAGCCACGGCAAGAAATCAGCAGAGAGGAGAATAAAAATAGCTAGCTATATGGCTAGCTCTTTTTCAAAGTCCCACGGCTAGCAACAAAGAGCAAGAAAAGTAGTTAGCTATAGAAAGGTGCATGAGGCCATGTAAAAAGATAGTTAGCTATATAGCTAACTCAATTCAAAAACTTCATGCGGCTAGGATGAAAGCATTTCAAAAATAGTTAGCTTATAAGTTAGCTAGATAAAAGGCAAACCTATTCATGACAAAAATAGCTAACTCCCAAGCCATGAAAACAATAAAGATAGTTAGCTTATAAGCTAACTCCCAAAGGGAATCATGAAAAGATGGTTAGCTTGTAAGCTAGCTTCTCAATAAAAGCTACGGGAGATGGTTTCATGAAAAGGAAATCTTGTCATCCAGCTAACTCATAAGTTAGCTATCCATAAAGGTGTGAAGCCATGATAAAAAGATAGTTAGCTTGTGAGCTAACTCCATTTTGAAATCATGCGGTTGGGAATGAAGGATTTATCAAATAGTTAGCTTGTTAGCTAACTAGATAAAAAGCAAATCCTACCATGCAATAAAGTAGTTAACTAGTTAGTTAGCTAGATGTAAAGTTAACTCTATTCATGACAAAAGTAGCTAACTAGATAGCTAACTCCAAAGATGCTTTTCATGAAACGTAGCAAGGAGGAATGCTTGGACAAGTTAGCTACCTAGCTAACTCTTTTTATCATACTCACTGCCAAGGGAAAAACGCCCAAAACAAGCTAGCTCTCCAGCTAGCTGGATTCGGCCAAGAGAAAAAGATAGCTAGCTTGTTAGCTAGCTAGAGAGGATTTCATGCAAACATCCCAAGACAAGCTAAGCTAGCTAGATAGAAGCCATTCGGTCAAGAATCTGCAGGGAAAAAGTAGTTAGCTCCAAGTAGCTAGCTACATGACCTAACCAGCTAGCTCCCTAGCTAGCTGATTCCAAGAAGTGTTCGGCCAAGTGGAAAAAATCAGCAATAGATAGCTAGCTTGCAAAGGAAAACAGCTAACTGATGGAAGGAACAAGCTAGCTTCTAAGACAACTCTATTTATGCATGGTTCGGCTAGGCACATTGTGAGTGGGAAATAAATTAGCTAGCAAGTGGGGAAAGCTAGCTAAGAGGAGAAATAAGGTAACTCACATATTCATGCAATAATTCTAAGCAATTAAAGAGTCAATTAAATGTTTTGTAATCATCAAAATCAATTCAAGGGTCAACAATCTCAACAATCTCCCCCTTTTTGATGATGACAAAAACATACAAAATTATTAAGCATAAATCATTCAGCATACATAATCAGCATTCAAAATATAATCTCCCCCTAAATATATTAATCTCCCTTGAATATATGAAGTGATTCTTCTCCCCTAAATTTTAATTTATGCATTATTCTTCTCCCCCTTTTTGTCATTGATCAAAAAGACGAATTTTCAGAATATGCAATAATTCAACACAATTTATGAAGAGAAGATGCAATATATTAATTCAAGCATAGTTCATAATTCAGTCATTCATAGAAAACATATTACAATATCAAGCAGAAATCATAATTCAGTCATTCATAGAAAACATATTACATGACATGAAACATAGATCAAACATAGAATACAATCATCATTCATCATCAGAAGATATGACTTTAGGTTGCTTGGAAGAGCCTTCAGGTCGAGTGGATGATCCGGGTACGTCATTAGGTTGAGAAGGCGGCGTCCAAAGATGAGAATGAGAGAATGAAGCTCCAGGGGCAGAAGCAGCAGCAAGACCAATCTGAATTTCCAGCAAATTGCTCATCTTCACGGTGGATGCATTCAGGTGGTCAAGAGCATTCGCGGCATCCTTCGTTGTGCTGTCATTGGTCCTCATCTGGTGTGTTACCCATTCAGCCTTGGTTACAACATCTTCAAACTGGGATTTCAATTGCTCAACGTCTTTCTTAATACAATCCACTGAAGTGTCGTTGTGAAAGAACACACGACTGTTGAGCACACTAACATCATGCACAAGTTGCTTCACAATAGTTGACATATGATTAAGAGTTTCAAACACAGAAGAAATATGGGGTACCAAGGAGAGGTCATTGTTGACGGAAGAGTTACTATCACTGGTACTCCTATTTGAAAGTGCAATGGAAAGATCATGAACAATTTGTTTGATTTGATCTTGACTAATCAAAACAGTAGGAAGGGGTGAATTTTGATTTTGATTGGTATAATGAGTGGAAGATTCTGGAATGTCCGGATGATCATTAAGAAACGGGTTTGACTCATTCATAGCAGCTAAAAATTGATTAGGTTGATTGAAGTCGTAAATTAAAGAAATTTGGAGGAGAACAAACTGGTGGAGGAGGATCGGATGGAATTAAGTTTGTAGGTTGAGAGATAGTTTTATCAGCAGTTCTGGTTCTAATCTTGGTCCAAATGCCATTACGTTTGGCATAGTCCATACGGTGTAGGGAGTGTGCATTAAAAATGTCAGTGTGACGCAATGATGCACTAGTTTCTCCTTTGAGTTTCACATTGTGAAATTCAAATACGTAAGTGAGAAACATCCCGTATGGCAAGGCGGCTTTGGATCTACCTACAGCTTCTTTCATTATAACCATCATTAATTCTGGAAAATCTAAAGGAGTTCCTTCTAATATGTAAACATTAGTCCTATGTCCCTATCAGTTATGGCATTAAATGAACCGGCACGAGGGCAAATATCTTTGCAATAATACTGTGTAGCAATCTATTCTCAACATTCAACATGTTAGCATCAAGATTGTCTACATGAGCATTATCATCCTCTAAGCCCAAAATAGAAGCAATTTTAAAGTTTCGATCGCTAGGAAAATATGTCAAGACACCATCGGATGGAATACCTAGGGCTGACCCTAGCACATCACTATTAAAATTAATTTTAACATTTTTAACAAGTGAAGAAATAGTTCCATCACCAAAACTAATATTTTCATAAAATTCATAAACAAGAGTAGGATAAATAGGTTTCCTAGTAGATAATAGGTCAGTCCAACCTTGAGAAGCTAGGAGATTTCCTATTTTAAATCCCTCTTTTTCTAAGAAACTGAAATCTACTAACCTTCCATTGGAAATAGATCGAGTGGTTAAAGAAGGAAATATAGATCTTGAGGAGGAAGAAGAATTTTTCCGAGGAAGATCCGTTGTGTCTTCTCTTGAGTGAGAACCCTTCTTCTTTGGAGCCATCCTTTTCCTCTACAAGATGGAAGAAGCTTGATGAAAATAGAGTAAGAAGGAGACGTTTTTGGAATGAGGCGAGTGGAATGAGAAAATTTTCTTGGTGGAGACGTGTGAGTCAAGAATTTGGCCCTTATATAGGGAGGATTCAAAAGAGCTAGCTTGTCAGGTGCCTGGATGGTTACCTGGTTAGTTAGCTTTCTTGAATAGTCCCATGATAAAGGTCAAAAGGATAGGTGGCGTGGAATAAAGTGGACAAGCTTTCATGAAAAAGGAATGTGGGTAGTTAACTACCTAGCTAACTTACTCACTAGAAGACAAAAACATTAAGGTCATTCTAAGGAATTTTCATGAAAGATTTAATTGATTTAGATGGAATTAGATAATCAATACATTTCAATCAAGATGTCCAATCACAAACAAGTGTCACAAACATGATTACTTAATTAATTAGATGGATCAATCATTCCAAGTTCCATTCTTATTTCATAAAATTTTGATTCATCTAAAGGTTTAGTAAATATATCTGCGAGTTGTTTTTCAGTGTTTACAAATTCCAATACAATGTTGCCATCATTAACATGATCTCTAATAAAATGATGTCGGATTTCTATATGTTTTGTTCTAGAGTGTTGAATAGGATTTTTAGTTAGACAAATTGCACTAGTGTTGTCACATTTTATTGGTATTCCCTTTTGTTTGATACCATAATCCTCTAGTTGCTGCTTAATCCACAAAATTTGAGCACAGCAACTTCCAGCTGCAATGTATTCGGCCTCGGCCGTAGACAATGCTACTGAAGTTTGCTTCTTGCTAAACCATGAGATTAAGTTAACACCTAGGAATTGGCAAGTTCCACTAGTTGATTTTCTGTCTAGTTTACATCCAGCAAAGTCTGAATCGGTGTATCCTATTAAGTCAATGCTAGATTGTCTGTCATACCAAAGTCCTAAGTTTTTAGTTCCATTTAAATATTTAAATATTCTTTTAACAGCAAGCAAGTGTGATTCTTTAGGATTAGCTTGATATCTGGCACACATGCAAACACTAAACAAGATATCAGGTCTACTGGCAGTTAAGTATAACAAAGATCCTATCATTCCTCTATAAAGTTTTAGATCTACAGATTTTTCAGAATTACAAGCATCAATTCTACAAGATGAGCTCATAGGGGTACCGATACTTTTAGATGTCTCCATGCCAAACTTTTTGATCATCTCCTTGATGTACTTGGATTGGCTTATGAAGATCCCGTCATTGCTTTGCTTGATTTGGAGTCCGAGAAAATAATTCAGTTCTCCCATCATACTCATCTCGAATTCTCCCTGCATAAGCTCAGCAAAATCTTTGCATAACGAGTCATTAGTGGCACCAAATATGATATCATCTACATAGATTTGAATAATTAAAATATCATCATTTTGTCTTTTAATAAATAAGGTTGTATCGACATTTCCTCGAATGAATTTATTACTAATCAAGAACTTGCTTAATCTTTCATACCAAGCCCGGGGAGCTTGCTTCAAACCATACAAAGCTTTGTTTAATTTAAATACGTGGTTTGGAAACAAGTGATTTTCAAAACCGGGTGGCTGTTCCACAAATACTTGTTCAGCAATATATCCATTTAAGAAAGCGCTTTTAACATCCATTTGATATAATTTAAAATTCATAAAACAAGCAACAGCAAGAAGTAATCTGATAGCTTCTAATCTAGCAACAGGGGCATATGTTTCATCAAAATCAATTCCTTCTTCTTGATTATAACCCTTAGCTACTAGTCTTGCTTTATTTCTTATTATGTTACCATGTTCATCTAACTTATTTCTGAAAACCCATTTTGTTCCAATAATTTGATAATCATTAGGTCTTTCAATAAGTGTCCAAACATTATTTCTTTCAAATTGATTAAGTTCTTCATGCATTGCATTTAACCAATCAATATCATTCTTAGCTTCATCATAACATTTAGGTTCAATTTTAGAAACAAATGCTAAGTTATTATATGTATCTCTAAATGTCGATCTTGTCCTAATTCCATGAGATATTTCACCAATAATTTGATCTTTAGGGTGACTGTGAACATACCTCCATCCTCTTTCTAAGTCATCATTACCTTGTGAGGCTTCAGGTGGATTAGGATTGCTTTCTTCATTTACCTCTTGTATCTGATTCATCTTTGTCCTTCAAGTGATGTCTTTGAGTTGATCTTCAATTTCATCTGCATCAACTATACCTTTTCTCTTCCTTAAGGGAAGATCATTAGTTTCATCAAATATCACATGAATAGATTCTTCAACTACCAATGTCTTTTTGTTAAAAACTCTAAAAGCTCTACTATGCAATGAATAACCAAGAAAAATCCCTTCGTCAGATTTAGCATCAAATTTATCAAGATTTTTTTTCCGTTATTCAAAACAAAGCAGCGACATCCAAAGACATGAAAATAACCGATATTAGGTTTTCTTCCTTTCCAAAGTTCATAAGGAGTCTTTTTCAAAACAGGTCTAATTAATGCACGATTTAAAACATAACATGCAGTGTTAATTGCTTCAGCCCAAAAATATTTTGGGAGATTGCTTTCACACAACATGGTACGAGCCATTTCTTCTAAAGTTCTGTTTTTCTTTCTACTACTCCATTTTGTTGAGGTGTTCTGGGTGCAGAAAAATTATGTTCAATTCCATTTTCATTACAAAAATTTTCAAAATATTGATTTTCAAATTCTTTTCCATGATCACTTCGTATCGATAAAACAGAAGAATTCTTTTCATTTGTAATTCTTTTAAATAATTTTTGAAATGATGGAAATGCTTCATCTTTACTGGCTAAGAATAAAACCCATGTAAAACGAGAGAAATCATCAATTATGACAAAACCATATCTTTTTCCTCCTAGACTAGTTGTTCTTGTAGGACCGAATAAATCCATGTGCAAGAGTTCTAAAGGTCTAGTGGTTGAAATCACATTTTTCGATTTAAAAGATACTCGAGTTTGTTTTCCAAATTGACAAGCATCACAGATTTTATCTTTTTCAAAAGAGAGTTTTGGCAAACCATTTACTAAATCCTTTTTGATTAGTTTAGATAATAGATCCATGCTTGCATGAGCTAGCCTACGATGCCATAACCAACTATTATCAGTTTTATTATTCATAGCAACTAGGCAATCAACATTTCTATCATTCAAATCATTTAAATCAACAATGTAGATATTACCATGCCTATGACCAACAAATTTCAGATTATCATTAGTAGGATTTTTAACAATGCATAAAGATGATTCAAATGTAACTTTAAATCCTTTATCACATAATTGACTGATACTTAGTAAATTATGCTTTAAACCTTTCACAAGTAAGACATTGTCAATAAAAGTATGAGGTGTGATACCTATTTTTCCAATGCCAATAATTTTTCCTTGGCCATTATCACCAAAAGTAACAACACCTCCATCTTTTGCCTCTAAAGTGATGAATTGAGACTCATCACCCGTCATGTGTCTTGAACACCCGCTATCCAAGTACCATTGTCTTTTAGTTGCTCGGGTTGCAAGACACACCTGCATACACAATTTTAAGTTTTGCTCTTAGGTACCCAAGCTTTCTTGGGTCCTTTCGGGTTAGTTAAAATAGTTCCTTTTGGAACCCATATTTGTTTAACTTTGTGTGTGTGACAAGTATATGCTTTGTGTCCAAATTTACCACATTTAAAGCAAGTAATTCTAGTTGAATCATCAGCATGCACATAAATATTTTTCAAAAATTTTTGTCTTTCAATAGGATTGTATCCAAGACCAGCTCTATTGTAAACAGCCCTTTGACTATTTAATATCATTTCTAACTTTTCTGAACTCAAAGTAAATTTATCAATAATAGGTTTTAATTTATTTACTTCATCTTTCAAATCTTGGTTTTCCTTTAGTAAAGAATCATTGTTATTTGAAATTCTTTCTTTTTCAAGAGTAAGTTCCTTAATTTCATTTCTCAAGTCTTTATTCTTTGAACTTAATTTAGCAAAATCATCTACAAGTTCATAAAAAGCACCATGCAATTCATCAAAAGTAAAGTCATCTAGAAAGCTAGGACTTACCTCATTTTCATCAGCCATGAAGCATACATTTGCAACTTCAGTCTTTTCTTCTTCTTCCGAACTTGTTGCTTCACTGTCACTCCATGTAGCCAACATAGCCTTCTTCTTTACTTTCTTAAAACCTTTCTTCAACAGTGGACATTCTGGTTTGATATGTCCAGGCTTCTTACATTCATAGCATATAGAGGTTCACTCTTTCTTTTCTTGCTATGATCTCCTTTAGTAATATTTTTCTTTTTCCAAATCTTTTCTTCTCATAAATTTCTTGAACTTTCTAGAGATGAGAGCCATATCATCATCTTTTTTCACTCTCACTAGTTTCATCTTCACTTTCCTCA
>UESW01004105.1:473912-521822 GCA_900491605.1 Calamus simplicifolius
TAAGGCCCCTGTAGTTCAAAGAGTAACAACCCGAATGTCCATTGTTTTAATGTAACAGGAAGGGACACTATGCCAACTAATGCCCTGCCCGTTTTCTACACATAGGAGAAACTAGCTGAAGAGGACCCTGAAGATACTAAAGAGTTTGAAAAAGAAGTATATGAGGCCGCATCCAATCTGATCAATGATATGATGAAGAGAAAGAAGAGATTGATTATGATGAGACTTTGGGTGTTGTTAGAATTTTAACCCAAACAAAGAAAAGGATGATTGGAGAAGAACTATATACTCCAAAACATTTGTTAAGATAGGGGAGAAGGTTTGTAAAATCATTATAGACAATGGGAGTTGTGTGAATGCTTTCACTAAAGCCATTAAGAATTTAAGCTTGACCCCTGTTCCCCATCCCAATCCATACAAAGTTTCTTGGATAGATTCAACATACATTCCCATTAAATCCAGATGTCAAGTTCCCATTCAATCCATCTATCATGAACAAGTCTGGTGCGATGTACTACCCATGGGAGTAAGTAGCATCATTTTGGGTAGACCTTGGTTGTATGATCATGATGCAACTTTATATGTCAATCCATTCTTGTGCTTTAACCATCTAGGAAAAAGCTTATCATTAACTCGACCCCACCTAAGGACAATATCAAGAAAGGGTCTAGTGATTTGAAAGAGAAGAAACAAGATCTGAATTTGATCAGTGTCAAGGAAATAGAAAGAAATCAATGAAGGATCACCTATGTGGATTTTGGCACTTAAAGAAAGTCGGAATGAAGATCTAAGGAACACCTCAAGAAGTCACAAAGATCTTAGAAGACTTTAAGGATGTATTCCCAGAAGATTTACCCAATCACCTGCCCCCACGTAGGGATATTCAACATACAATTGATCTAGTCCCAGGAGCCACCTTGCCTAACCTACCTCACTATAGAATGAATCCTACTGAGCACGCTGAGCTACAAAGACAAGTTGGAGATCTCTCCAGAAAAAGTTTATTAGGGAGAGTTTAAGTCCTTGTGCAGTACCTGCCCTACTGACCCCGAAGAAGGATGGCACTTGGAGAATATGCATCGATAGTCCATGCCATCAACAAAATTTTGGTCAAGTATCGATTTCCTATCCCTCGCCTTGATGATATGCTTGACATGATGACCGGAGCCACTATATTTCCAAGATTGATCTTAGAGTGGTTATCACCAGGTTAGGTCAAACCTGGAGATGAGTGGAAAACTGCATTCAAAACTAAGGATGGTCTTTATGAGTGGTGGTTATGCCCTTTGGTCTATCAAATGCCCCTAGTACATTTATGAGGATCATGACTCAAGTTTTATGACCTTTCATGGAAAAATTTGTTGTAGTATATTTTGATGACATCTTCATTTATAGTAAGACTAGGGAAGACCATTTAGATCATCTTAGACAGTCTGTTATACCCTTAGAAAGGAAAATCTATATGCCAATCTGAAGAAGTGCAAATTCATGACTAACAGAGTAACCTTTCTAGGGTTCATTGTTACTACTAATGGTGTTTCTGCTGATCCCAAGAAAATTAAGTCCATAGTCGAGTGGCCCGAACCCAAGAACATACATGACGTCCGTAGCTTCCACGGTCTTGCCACCTTCTATAGGAGATTCATCCAAGGGTTAGCACCATTGTTGCTCCAATCACGGATTGTCTTAAGAATAAAATTTTGAATGGACCAAAAAGCCAATAAAGCCTTCCTTGAGATTAAAGGAAGAATGACACAAGCACCAATCTTAAGGTTGCCTGACTTCTCTAACGTTTTTGAGGTTGCTTGTGATGCCTCTGGGATTGGAATTGGTGGAGTTTTAAGTCAAGAGAACCATCCGGTAGCTTTTTTTAGCGAGAAACTAAATGGTGCAAAGTTGAGATATTCCACCTATGACAAGGAGTTATATGCAGTAGTTCAGGCTTTGAAATATTGGAGACATTACTTGTTACCGCAGGAGTTTGTTCTATTTTTCGATCATGAAGCCCTCCGATTCCTTAGCTCCCAAAAGAAGTTAAACCCTAGGCATGGAAAATGGGTAGAGTACATCCAAGCTTACACCTTGTTCTAAAACACCGTGCTAGTTCTGACAATAAGGTTGTGATGCTTTAAGTCGACGTTCTATGCTCTTGACGTTCGTAAGTACTGAAGTCACAGGATTTGATAAGTTGAAGGAAGAGTATAAAAGTTGCCTTGACTTTAGTAGATTTTTGAATCTATCAGTCTAAGGCCTTCTAGAGAATACAAAGACTTTACTCTTCATGATGGGTTCCTTTTAAAGGAGATAAGTTGTGTATTCCCTGAACTTCAATTAGGGAATTCTTGATTTGAAAATCCATGCCGGAGGTTTAGCGGGCCATTTCGGAAGGAATAAAACTATTCTAGCTTTGGAGGAACAATTCTTTTGGCCCTAGCTTAAAACGAAATGTTACCCAAGTCGTAGCCCAGTGTAGGACATGTGCTGTTGCTAAAATGCAAAAACAAAACACTGGACTATACACCCCTTTACCCGTCCCTGATCGACCTTGGTAAGACATCAGTATGGACTTTGTGTTGGGGACTACCAAAGACCTTAAGGAGACACGATTCATCTTTGTGGTAGTCGATAGATTTTTTAAAATGGCACATTTTCTGCCTTGTTTCCAGACCTTCGATGCATCAAAAGTGGCCAAGTTATTTCTAGATGAAGTGGTTAGATTACACGGGTTACCTAAAACCATCATGCCTGATAGGGATGTTAAGTTCACCAGTTACTTTTGGAAAACCTATGGCACCTGCTAGGAACCAAGTTAAACTTTTCTACCACTTATCACCCCCAAACTGATGATCAAACAAAAGTTGTAAATAGAAGTCTTGGAAATATGTTGAGATGTTTAGTGGGAAAACATACTAGAAATTGGACCTTTTACTGCCCGTATAGAGTTTGCCTATAATAGTTCAGTTAACAGATCCACTGGAAAAGGTCCTTTTGAGATTATTCATGGGTACAAACTAAGAAAGCCAATAGACCTCATTCCATTGCCCATGCATGTATGAACATCAGAGTCTGCTGAGTCATATGCACAACACATTAGGGATTTACACAAAGAAATTAGCGAGAAAATCCATATAAGCAATGAGAGTTACAAGCATATGGCTAATTCCCATAGAAGAGCAAAAGAATTTCATGTAGGAGACTTTGTCATGATAAGGCTCAGACCTGAACAGTTTCCAAAGGAACTATGAAGAAACTACACGCCCGTGATGCAGGTCCTTTCAAAATAATAAAAAGAATTGGACCTAATGCTTATATACTGGACCTACCTTCTGACTTTGGTATTAGTTTCACCTTTAATATTTCAGATCTGGTAGAATACAAGGAACCAACAATGAATCCCAGTGAGTTTTTAGGACTTGATCCATCCTTTGAGAGTGAACCAATCCCAGAGTGTCCACCAGCCACAAAGCGAGAAAGAATTGAACGGATATTAGATGACAAGATTGTCACTACCCGAAATAAAGACTATCAACGCTACTTGGTCCATTGGCAAGGTAGACATGATTCTGAAGACTCATGGATCACTCAAGAAGAACTGCAAAGGATCGATCCAGATCTGCTTGAATATTACCAAAGCCAAAATGATCCATGCTCGTTAGGGCCGAGTTTTTTTCACCCGAAAAGAATTGATGGGGACATCAGCAAGAAGAAAAGGTTGCAGACTGACACTCTTTGGTTTTTAGTTAATCTACTTTCCGCAGGTTCCACTTACTCGAGCCAAGAGTTTCAATTTCTTAAGTGGCAACTCATACTGCAAAATTTCAACTTCTGCCAAGTCTCAAAGTATCAACACTTCCTGCCTTGAGTCACCACTGCTATCAAGACATCAAGTCTTCTCTTTGGAAGTCAAATCTGGAGGACACATGGAGGTATCTGATGATGACACATGGCAACTTAGAAGTCAAATCTTGAAGTATACATGGAGGTATCTGATGATGACACATGGCAAACTAAGGAGGTGCCACATGGAAGCTGGTGCAACCAAATTTGTTAGGGATTGATTGTAATTAGTTAGCTATATCATAACTAGTCCTTAGATTGTTATGATCTTTTAGTTTTTTGGGCTGAAATTTCTGGAAGTCCTTTGGCCTATAAATAGGCCAAGCTTTCCCTCTTGTAGAGAGGAAGTTTGAGAAATAAAATCAAGTTTATTTGATTTCTTTTGCCAAGTGCCTTGTTCATCTTTGAGTATGAAGAGGGTGAGATGCTCTTAGTTTGAGTTGAGGCTCGTGTTCCCTAGTCTTAGATCTAGGTCACGCCTTGAGGGAGAGGGTGAGAGGCCCAATTTGCTACTCTAAACCATTCTACCAAGGTTCCATAATAGTTTCAGGAAGAATGACAAGTGCTACCCAAGTCTCAGCAAAATTTTTTAAATCCTTCCTTTCTTGTTCGATTTTTTTATTTCCTTCAATTCCTTTGCCTCCACGGTCTTACTTCTGATCACTTGTAGGTTCTCTTGAGGATGTTAGAGTTGAGGATGATGGCTTCACATCAAGGATCAAGTGCCAAGGTGAGTCTTAAGTAAGGAGTGTAGATCTTGTCAACCAACCCTCAATTCTTTGAGCGTTGAGTGCATCCCTTCCACTTTAAGATCTTACTTCATTGTTGAAAAAAAAAAAACCTCTTGATCCTTTAGATCTGAAGTTTTAAAGGTGGCTTAACTTAGTTTGAAGGTTTTCATACCTTTAAATCCTAATCTTTTTATTTCTTTGAAAGAAGCTTGCACAAGGGTGTTTAGATTTCTGCTTTCGGTTTGATGTTCTTCATTTCTCCCATGCATAAATTCAGCCATAGCTTGGGCTCAAATGTTCATTAAGGGTGGTAATCACTTAGAACACATCACATCCCCTCATTCCACCAATTTTTTTTTGTGCCCCATCAGATAGCTCTCTCTCTTCTCATTCTATAGAAAAAATGATCAAGAAGTTTCGTTATTCCAATCTTAAATCAATATCTACTCCTTTTGATCCTAGCTTTCACCTAAAGAAAAATTTAGGTGACCCAATTAATCAATAAAGTATTCTCAAATTATAAGATATCTCTTGTATGTAGCAAACAGGACAAGACCTGATATTGCCTATGCTATAGGAAGGCTTAGTAGATATAATCAAAATCCTGATCAATCTCATTGGGTAGCCTTAGAAAGAGTGTTTCAATATTTAAAGGGAACACTTAATCTCTTTGATGCTCACTGAATACCCTGAGGTGGTTGAGGGTTACAGTGATGCTAATTGGGTCACTGATTCTGATGATTTAAAATTAACCACTGGATATCTCTTTTTTCTTGGCGGTGCTGCTATTGCTTGGGGATCCACTAAGCAAACTATCATTTCTAGAAGCACCATGGAGACCGAGTTGATAGCTCTGGATACCACCTGTAATGAGGCAGAGTGGATAAAAAATCTAATATCAGAGCTACCTTTGGTACCTAAGCCAGTTCCAGCTATATCAATCCATTGTGATAATAAGGCCACAATTGAACTGACAAATCAAAAGAGTACCAATAAAAAGATGAATTGCCATATACGGCTTCGTCATAAGTCTATAAGACAACATAAGAAAAATGATGTTATCTTTTAAAATTTATCAAATCTGAGAAGAATTTGGCAGATCAATTAACCAAGGGATTATCTAGGAGTAGAGTCCTAGATTCATCGAGGGGGATGGGGCTTAAGCCCATTATTTGGTCACCAGCAGTGGATACCCAACCTCTGTGATTGGAGATTCCATGAATGAGGTTCAATGTGGTAGAAATGAAGCTGATTGAGTGATCGTGTTAGAGCACAAATTTTGAAAAAAAAATTTAACCTATCCCTTTGATGAGTGCTCTTATAAAGTGACAAAGTAAATTTATGTAAGGTTGAGTGATTCTCTTAATGGATCCGAGGTAGGTTATCTGCAGGGTATTAGTCACAAATACCCTTGGATGATTCACCTATATGAGAATTGTTATATTAGGCCGTGACTAAAGGTTTGGGCTAACCTTAAGAAATTCTCATGAAAAATCAAGGTACTAAGCGCAAGGCCTTTAATATGCGCTGACCGCTTAAACCCAATTAATTCATGCTGTGTGTGTGATTAGTAGAAGTCTGAGTCAAGGACCTAGTTCAAGGTCTAATCCACTATGGTTCCTTCAGATGTATACAATCAACACTAAGTGAGGTTCAAGTCCACAGGACACCTCACCTATTGCACAGTATAAGATGCCCTAAAATTTTTTTGGTATATTAATATTATACTATTTATTTATTTTTCTTTTATTTTAAACTTTTATGGGGGATTATTGACTTTTTACCGGTTTAAAGGAGAAAAGTTTATAAAAAAAGGCAGATGTAAAGGCCCCACGCGAGTTTTTAAAGCTCGCGTGGGACGCTGTCAGAACGCTCGCTAGCGAGTGTTCCGTGATTATTTCTGGAAATGCTTGAGCGTTCGCTTGAGCGTTCCAATTTATCCTCCGTTTCGGGAGGAACGGTAACAAGGCCTAACGGTCAAAAAATATATATATATATATATATATATATATATATATATATATATATATATATATATATATATATATATATATATATATATATATATGTATGTATGTATGTATGTAAGGGAAAAGAAAACAGAGAAGTATGAAAATCCAAATCCTAAAAGCTCTATTCAATTGTGGAAGATTTTGTTGCTGCAAGTGCTTGGAGTTTGGAGTTTGTCTCTTGGGAGTCTATCTCAATAAGCTACAGTGAAATCTACTGGTGGTAAAAAGTTTATTTAACTATTTTTATTATTATTATTTTTATTTGGGCATCTGAAGTATCATTGGGTTTGCATCTCCACCTGATCGTGCTCGCGGTAGGAGGATCGGATCGAGCCGGATCGTTGTACCTTGGGAACAAATCGCCAACAACCCGCACGAAAGAGCAAAAACTTATCCTTAGGGCAGTGTCTAACATGCCTCGATCAGTTTGATTCTTTTTAACTTTAGCTTATATTTTGAATTTAAATTTTAAATTAATTTTCTAGCATTTTCTAGAAAAAAGATTTTTTGCAAAAATCAAAATAATTTTCTAACAAACCGTGGCTTCACCAGCCACACCAGTTGTTATGTATGCATAAAATTTGAGATTTCTTTTAAATCTTTATTGCAGCATGACATCGAACTTTAATTTATGGCTTGGGTTCGGGAGAAGATATTGATACGAGGTTAAGACTCTCAAAGATGTCCAAACATCTTTCCCACCTTATTACTTCTATACTTCATTATTTTACTTCTCCATTTTATTATTTATCTAGTTTTCGCATGTCCTTTATATTTATTTGTATGTACTCTGTGCCATGTGGAAAAAATCCCTCTCCCATACCTCCATCAAAGCCACCAAGCAATCATTTTGAATTCATGACATGATAGCTATCATTTAAATTGATGAGAGGTGCTCTCTTTCCACAGTGCTCTTATTGGATTTGAATTTTGCTAAAAGCTATTTAAATTTAAACCAAATTTTAAGTTATTTTCCTAAGAGGCTAATGATACAACTTCATTTATATCAACAACATGGTAGAATATAGCTTCATTTATATCAACTTCATTTATGACACCAGTTCCATTTAAGTGTTAGGATAAGCAATTGTAGTACCTGAGAAACGTTTATGCAGTAGTCATTGTCATCATAAACGCATTGTAATAATGTGCAGAAAGTCTAGACTCATAATGATGGTAAAATATAAGAATGAAGCCCTCATGTAATAATTAGCTACTGCAAAATCATGGCTAATTATGTGGTTTTATTCAATAGTTCAACTTAGTTCTTCTCAAGAATATGCATTGGTGATTTGAGGCAATCATTGTAATTATTTTCCATAGGCAATTATCCCTGCATTGGCAGAGCATCTAAGGTGTGACAAGATGCACTGATTATACAAGTTTGTGCAAATTTAATCGCTTTTCCTATGTCAACTGATATAATATCCAATGACTAAAACTATTGTAATTCTTATACTAGGTTACAGAATGTATTTTGTCTTGTTTTAATCCTTAATCTCCAACAATCATGTCAGATTGATGATTAAGTTGTTAAATTCATGAGTCTGTGATGTCGAGGGGGAGGCAAAGTAAGCTTAACGGTGTGAATCCAATCATATAATCTAAATTTGAAGAGACGAAGGAAAAAATTTCAAATTAACATTTGAAGAATCAATCCCACACAAGAAATTACATTTATTTTTTCTTAATCAGATTCTAAAATCCCCATAATAGTATTTTGATGTGTAGATGAAGGAAAATCATTAAAGAACAACGACCACTAGGGTTCACCAAAGTATTAGATTGTCTAAGAAAGATTAGTTCTTCTAAAGATGTTGGCTGGTTGCAGCTTTTTCTCATAAACAAGGTCATTTCATAAGCTAGAGTACTAGAATTATTAGATCCTAAATATGCTGAGTAAATTAGCGAGAGCCAACTTTAGGAATCTTATGCAAAAAATGATCCAAAGACAAACGGACAAGCCATCATTATGTGGTTTGTAATCAAAATCCTCAAAGACCAAGTCTACCTTAGAAATTTCAAGTTCAGTCCTGGTTAACTGAGGCTCAGAAGCTTTAAATCATGGTGGATGGAAAAGGCTACTGAGAAGAATGGATTTCATGAAAAGAACTTATGGTCCATATAATCTAACACCTAATGAGGCATGTCTTGCTGACAAGCTGATGAGGCCTGGCATACATCATCCAGACCAATGACACTGGATGCCATCATCGTATTTAAAACTTCATGCAGAATCTCCTATTGTAGCCAAGGATAAGAACTTCAAAAGCATTCTATGTTAGACTCCAGATATGATATGACCAGATCATCTCAAAAAAATTGTCTTACCTTTGTTCCTTGATATTAACCTCACTTTGTGAAGTTAATAAGCTCACTATCCAGTTTCCACCAGATTTGTTTCCTATAATGACAGTTTACTGTCTGGCACCTTCGTTCTTTCCTTATAGGTTGACAGCTGATTATAAGCTGTCAGCATCTGAGGTATCTCCAGTGGGTGATATAGTCTGCACTGTGGCCTGATGGTAATATACTTGATTATGGTCTCTCTCTCTGTGTGTGTGTGTGTGTGTAAAAATGGTCAAAGTGATTAGAAACCAAATCACTCTTTGAACATGCAATTACTAATTACTTGATGATGTGATCAGGAAGTAAACAGCAAGATCAAGCAAATCAATAAGCACATTATTTCCAGATTCACTGAGACAAGACCAAATATATATTTTTTGACATGAGATTTGTAAAGGTTTATGAATAAGGTCCACTACATGTTGAATTAGATGTAAATATACAATAAAATGCCATTTGGGAGCTTGATTTAGATGCCAGTTAACCCATGGAATAGTGCATGAAATTTTTATATAGTCCAGTCATATTTTTCCTTTAGATTTGGTATTCTTCTGCATTAATTTTAATATTCACTCAATTTAGCAGAAACACTAGAATGGAAATGTTTTCTTAAAAGGGAAAAAGAAAAATAAAAGGGTGATGGTAATGACGAGAAGGAAAGGAATCATATTAATTTGAAAGTTTACATTACTCCATGACAGACAACTCTAAAATGAAGAATGAGCAACTAATCGACATTTTCCAAACAATGATAGAATCAAAGACAGAAACACATTGAGACCAGCAAGTTCAGACGCCATGATGAATTAACCCATAGCAGCTGAAACAAGTTTGTCGATGGTTTGAACATCGGTCTTGAATGACTTAGCCAATACATCTTTATCAATTCCACTGCCAAACAAAGTCTTTGGGAGAGAGACTGTGCCAGCATTAGCACTGCCGAATGCTGATATGGCAACAGCTGGGTACCTGGAGTCTTTGTTCACTTGGAAGTGCACTAAACCCTTGGGGAACACAAACAGGTCACCAGTTGAAGCACCTGAGTGAAGAGCTTGTTGTTGGAGTCCACAAGCCCAACCTCAAGGCATCCTTGCAGGACAAACAGAAGCTCTGCCGAGCGAGGGTGGGTGTGGGGTGCATTGATGCCTCTAGGTGCAAATTGTAGCACAGCATAGGAGACACTCTGCCCCATGAGTGCAGGGAACTCTAATTGGCTCGCCTTGGTCACCTTAAATGGTGCATCTTTGGGAGCACCCCTCAAGGCCTCCTTGAGCCCTCTGAAAGCAAAGAGATTGGCATCTGGGGTGGCTCCATTGGGAACTATGAAATCTGATGTGATATCAGGGCCTCCAGCATGTGCACTGAGATGGGTTGCAAGAACTATGGCAAGAGCTAGCCATGCTTTGAAAGCCATTTTTTCTTGGTGCCTGGTGCTTCTTTTGGGTGGCTAAGGAGTAAGGTGGGGTATAAATAGGCATGCAAAAGTAGTGAAAGGATGAAATTTTCAATGGAATGGACTTGATATGTATTTCTTAATACAAGATTTGCATGCCGGCCTAGAAGCAATGCTTGTCTATTGCTACAGTTTGACACGTTCTTTAGCTGACAGGCACTCTATGTGTCTATTTCTACAGTTCTGACACATTCTATAGCTGGCAGCCAGGCATTCTATGTGATGTTCTCAATTTTGTAGTTCTCTGGTTTGCCTTGGTATGGTCTGATCCAGAACTAATCTTATTAGAGGGTGCCAAATGTCTGGACAGGGAAATTGTAGGGAAAATCTCTCATGTTTATATGCAAGAGACTCCAGTGAGATCCCTTCCTCGCAATGATATTTGGCAGGCTTCCACCCATCCTAGTCCTTCTTCTTTTTTTAATGTCCATAGAAAAAATATCTGTACTCTTTCAGCATGTATGAGTTTCAATCCTCAGTCATATCATCTATTATTCTGTTTAATATAATGGTGGTTCATAAAGAACTTATATCACCAATCACTGGACTGGCTATTTACACATAGGCCAAGCAGTTCATTGCAAAGTTAAGGGCCCAGTTTGTCGTTATGATTGTATATGAATGAGCTCCATAAACTTTGTCTTGTCGATTGTATATGGATGAGTTCTGTTGAGGGGTAAAATCATCATTGCATTAATACCCGTGCGAGGAGGCTAAGACCAACCCCTTCCGTAGCTCGGCCTCTCCCGAGCTCCCATAGCTCGGATTCCTCCGAGCTTTCGTAGCTCGGCCTCTCTCGAGTTCTCGTAGCTCGGCCCCCCCACCCAGCTTCCGTAGCTCGGCCTCTCTCGAGCTCCCGTAGCTCGACCTCTCTCGAGTTCTCGTAGCTCGGCCCCCCCGAGCTTCCGTAGCTTGGCCTCTCTCGAGCTCCCGTAGCTCGGCCTCTCTCGAGCTCTCGTAGCTCGGCCTTCCCGGGCCTCCGTAGCTCGGCCTCTCTCGAGCTCCCGTAGCTCGGCCTCTCTCGAGCTCTCGTAGCTCAGCCTTCCCGGGCCTCCGTAGCTCGGCCTCCCCGGGCTCCCGTGGCTCGGCCTTCCCGGGCTTCTATAGCTCGGCTCTCCCGAACTTCCTGTAGTTCGTTTCCTCCGAACCTCCATGACCCGGCTTCGCTGAACAACCCACGATCCAATACCCACCTCCGCGGAACCTGACGTGGAAGAGCCTCAGCCTACTGTAACGGCACCCTAGGCAAGGAATCATGCTGAGAAGTGGCCTAGAACCTATCAAGGCCGCCGGAGACCTACACATCTACCAGATCTCAAGCCATCAAGGAGCTCTCCCAGCCGTCGATCCCCTAACGGACAAGATACGGATCCCAACAGCCCCACAACGGCCTGATTCGATCCACTCCCGTATCCTAACAACATCTGAACCTTCCAGAAGGTGCTCAAGATCCAGGTGACAGTTATAAATGGGATACTCCCAGATTCCCTCAGGTATGCCCACTTGCGCGCTTACACCCCCACTCTTATTCTCCCGCTCTCACCGGCAGCTCGTCGGTGCTCTTGCCCTCTAGAGCTCACGATTGGCAGCCCCCAGAGAGGTCTCCCGGAGAGATCCACCTCCCCATTATCTGGTTGATCGCTGATTTCTTCTCCACTGACTTGAGCGTCGGAGGGTCTTCCGCGGAGGGCCACCCCCAACGCCTCTCGCGCGAGGACTTTTGTGCAGGTCCGCCCCCCTTTGGAGATCGACCGCACCCGAGTCGAAGGACGGATCCTAGCGGCAACAGATTGGCGCTAGAGGAAGGGTCTCAAGTCCCATTAAAACTTGAAGAAAAGAGACAAGGATCCTAACCTGGAGTAGAACCTCTCTAATGGCCAATCGAAGAAGAGCAACCTCTGAAGCTCAGGATCAGGTCACCTCTCAGAGGCCTGATCCGACGAGCGGTGTAGCGCCGCAACCACCACCAGTCAAAACCCCGTCACCACCTGCCATCCCGGTGACCCAAGACCAATTTGCCTCGCTGGTCCAACAAGTTCAGACTCTGACCCACCTGGTCCAGGAGCGCCTTATGGCCCCTCCTGCTCCACACTTTCATAAGGAAGCGGCGGTTCCTTCTTCGCCGATGACTTCCTCCTCCAGTCCGCGCAAATCTGCGGACCCCCCGCATCGACCTAGAGGGGACAAGCCAGTCCCACGAGGCGGTCACGACAGAGATCCTCCCAGATCTCGACGGGCCCGATCTCTCTCTTCGGTGACCTCCCACCATGATTCAACGCCATCTCTGCGATCTTCTCGCCCAGCTCCTCCTCTGGCTGGTGAAGAGGAGATCCGTCGTCAGATCCAGAAAATGCGTCAGGAGCTGGACGCCGCCAAGCAGGCCCATCCGCCCCAGCCCAAAGCAGAGCAGGGCATCCCTTTCTCTAAGGGGATTATGGAGGAAGTGATCCCCTCCCATGTCAAGTTACCAGCCGTCGAGCCTTACCACGGCTCTTCTGACCCGGACGACCATCTTAGCAGCTTCCGGTCAATAATGATGTTCCACGGAGCATCTGATGCGGTCCTCTGCCGCGCCTTCCCATCCACCCTCAGAGGATCCGCCCGAACCTAGTTCAATGCTTTGAAGCCAGGTTCTATCGATTCATTTGACGAGCTGAGCCGCCTTTTTATTGGTCAGTTCGTCAGCAGCCGCCGCCACCGATGAAGATCTGACTCCCTCTCTGAAGTTAAGCAGAGAGAGGGGGAGTCCCTGAGGAATTATCTTGGCCATTTTAATAAGGCCATGCTAGAGGTGGACCACCTTAATCATGAGGTGGCCATGTCCGCTCTGGCGGGGGGAGTCTCGAAGGAAAGAGACTTCTATCTGGCTATGGAAGTCAGTTATCCCCCCTGCCTCTCGGAGATGATGGCTCTGGCAGACAAGTACGCTAGGGTCGAGGAATCGCGGAGAGTTGCCCGCGCTGAGCAGGCAAAGAAGAGGGAGCCCAAAGTCCCCGACAGGCACCGTACCGCCCGGCGACCAAGTCCGCCTCGCTGCCAGAGAGTCCCTCCGCTGCCGCCAAGGAATCGCTCCCGAAGCCCTCCCAGGCGATTTGACCACTACACTCCGCTGACCGTGCCCCGGGCGCAAATCCTCATAGAGATAGAGCGCTAGCTCCCGCGGCCAGTGCCTCTCCGGGGGAACCCGACCCGAAGAGATCCTACCAAGTACTGCCGCTATCATAGGGAGCACGGTCACGATACTGAAGAATGTTGGCAGCTGAAAAATGAAATTGAAAGGCTGATTCAACGGGGGCGACTGAACCAATTCAGGAGGGCGCCCGAGCCACAACAACAAGGAGGTGACCGCCAGCCCGAACTTCAACAACCTCCTCCTTCACCGAATCCGCCTGTGATTGGCCGCATTAATATAATTGAAGAGGCCGGCGGATCAAGCCCCAGGGGTGACAGTGATAGATCGGCGCCAAAGAAGGCGCGGACGGGCGAGCTCTCCTTCTCTGATGATGATCTCCTAGGGATACAACTTCCCCATGAAGACGCACTAGTTGTATCCCTTAATTTGAATAACTATGATGTAAGCCGAATCCTAGTTGATAGTGGAAGTTCGATAAATGTTTTGTACCTCGGTGTGTTTGCCAGGATGAAATTACTCATGGAAAACCTTCGAGCCGTGGATTCCACCTTGATGGGATTCACAGGCGACGTCGTCGTCCCGGAAGGGGTCGTCACCCTGACGGTCCACGCGGGAACCTGGCCCCTTGTGACCATTATCTAGACAGACTTCCTAGTAACCGACCTCAGATCTCCATACAACACAATATTCGGCAGGCCCGGTCTAATGTCCCTCAAGGCAGTCGTCTCCATCCCGCATCTATCCATGAAGTTTCCCACCGAGCTAGGAGTTGAAGTTGTTCGGGGAAGTCAAGCCATGGCTCGGCAGTGCTTTGTTACAAGCCTTCAGTCTGGAATGCTAGAAGTTGATGGGCTAGATGCTCGCAAGGACTTCGCCGAACAGAGGGGAGAACCGGCAGAAGAATTGGAGGAGGTGCCATTGGATGAGGCTCATCCCGACCGAACTATAAAGATCGGGTTGCTGCTCAAAGGAGAGTCTCGGCACAAATTGATCAGGTTCCTCCGAGGTAACGCTGACATCTTCGCCTGGTCCGCCTCCGACATGCCAGGGATCAGCCCCGAAGTTCTCGTCCATCATCTCAATGTTGACGAGATGCACAGGCCCGTCAAGCAGAAAAAGAGAAGCTTCGCCCCGGAGCGACAAAAGGCCATTGAAGAAGAAGTAGATAAACTCATCAAGGCTAATTTCATCCGGGAGGTAAATTACCCGAGCTGGCTATCGAATATCGTTATGGTGAAGAAGTCAAACGATAAATGGAGAATCTGCATCGACTTCACTAACCTCAATAAAGCCTGCCCGAAGGACAGCTTCCCCCTCCCTCGGATCGATCAGCTCGTGGACGCCACCTCAGGCCACCAGATGCTGTCATTCATGGACGCCTATTCAAGCTACAATCAGATCCGAATGGCCCCTGAAGATGAAGAAAAGACCACCTTAATAACCGACCGAGGTAGTTACTGTTACCGCGTTATGCCTTTTGGTCTTAAAAATGCAGGTGCCACCTACCAGAGGCTGGTCAACAAAGTATTCAAGGAGCAAATCGGCCGGAATATGGAGGTGTACGTGGACGACATGCTGGTCAAAAGCAAGAAGGCACCACAGCATGTCGAGGACCTCACAGAGAGCTTTGCCATGCTGCGCAAGTACGGGATGAGACTCAACCCGACCAAGTGTGCCTTCGGTGTTAACTCCGGGAAGTTTCTCGGCTTCATGGTCTCCCAGCGAGGTATCGAAGCCAACCCCCAGAAGATTCAAGCTCTCCAACAAATGGCGCCCTCGGCATCTGTCAAAGAGGTCCAGCGCCTAACAGGGAGAATAGCGGCCCTAAACCGCTTCGTGGCGCGGTCGGCCGAGAGATGTCTCCCCTTCTTCAAAACTCTCCGATCGGCCAAAAATTTTCAGTGGACCCCCGAATGCCAAAGGTCATTTCAAGATCTCAAGAGGTACCTTGGCTCGCCCCCACTCCTCAATAGTCCGTCCCCAGGGGAGATCCTATTCTTGTACCTGGCTGCTTCGGAAGGTGCGGTCTGTTCGGTGTTGATCAGAGAAGAAGGCAAAGTCCAAAAGCCGATCTACTATGTCAGCAGGCTACTCCGCAATGCGGAGATAAGGTACAGCAGAATTGAAAAGATGGTGTTGGCCTTAATCACCTCAGTTCGGAAGCTGCGGCCGTACTTCCAAGCACATTCCGTGATGGTCCTGACCGACCAACCCATCAAGGCGGTGATCCACCGTCCCGAGACGTCGGGGAGAATGACCAAGTGGGCCGTCGAGCTAAGTGAGCACGACATACATTTTCAGCCTCATCCAGCCATCAAAGCCCAGGTGCTAGCCGACTTTCTCCTTGAGTGTACCATCCCGGAGGACGGTTCTACCCCAGACTCCCCCGAAGAACCAAAAGCTGGAGCCCGGTGGCTCCTCCATGTCGACGGGTCGTCTAATGCCCATCGCTCCGGTGCGGGCCTGGTTCTTACCAGTCCAGAGGGGATAACCTTCGAGTATGGCGTCCGATTCTCCTTCCCGGCCTCCAACAACGAAGCCGAGTACGAAGCCCTGTTAGCCGGCCTCCGAATCGCCTGCAATCTGAAGGTGGAGAAGCTCAATGCCTTCACCGACTCTCAGCTAGTAGCCGGCCATGTACGAGGAGAGTTTGAAGCCCGGGAGCCGAACATGATTCGATATCTTCAGGAGGTGCGGAGCCTGCTTCCCCATTTCGCTGAATTTGAAATCACTCAGATTCCCAGATCCGAGAACGCCCGCGCTAACCTACTCTCCCGATTGGCGACCATGGAGTCGATGGATGCCAAACAAAAGTTCCACCTGGAGACTTTGGAGAAGCCCAGCATCACGGAAGCCAACCGAATAATGCAAGTTGAGGCCGAACCATCATGGTTCGACCCTATCCTCAATTATCTCAGAGAAGGGTCGCATCCGTCCGACCGAAGGGAGGCTAGAAAGCTGAGGTTGCAGGCCACTCACTACGTGCTGATTGACAACTAGCTTTACAAATGGTCTTTTTCTATGCCGCTACTCAGATGTTTTCGCCCGTCCGAAGCAGATTATGCTCTGCGCGAAGTACATGAAGGAATTTGCGACAACCATCTGGGAAGCCGGTCCCTATGCCACAAGGTGCTGCGACAAGGCTACTACTGGCCGACCATGCAAAAGGACGCGGACGATCTAGTCCGAGCCTGCGACCCCTGCCAGAGGCACTCAAGCATCCAAAGGCTCCCTTCCGCCGAGCTAGTTTCCATATCCTCCGCTTGGCCCTTTGCCAAATGGGGGATGGACATCCTCGGCCCATTCCCGCTTGCCACAAGACAGCGGAAATTTCTATTTGTCGCCATCGACTACTTCACCAAATGGGTCGAAGCGGAAGCGATTGCACAAATCACCGAGGCACGGGCCAGAGATTTTGTGTGGAGATCCATCATCTGCCGGTTCGGCCTCCCACATACCATAATCACCGACAATGGTAAGCAGTTTGACAACTTTAAGTTTCGCCAGTTCTGTGAGGAGCATGGAATCCGCCACCACCTCACTTCGGTCGGGCACCCACAAGCCAATGGAGCGGCCGAAGTGACCAACAGGACCCTCCTTCAGGGAATCAAAGCTTGCCTCTCCAGAGCCCAAGGCCGGTGGGCGGAGGAGCTGCACCATGTCTTATGGGCCTACCGCACCACCCCAAGAATCCCGACAAATGAAACCCCATTCCGAATGGCTTTCGGTACAGAGGCCGTCATCCCTGTGGAAATAGGCCTCCCATCGTTGCGAGTGGAAAGCTACTCAGAGGAGGCTAGCAACGAACAACTCCGCACCAACCTCGACCTGGTGGAGGAGATTAGGGAGAAAGCCCGGATCAGAGTGGCCACTTATCAACAAAGGGTAGCCCGTTATCACGCCTCTAGAGTTAGAGGGAAAGCCTTCCTGCCCGGTGACCTTGTCCTCCGAAAGGCCTCTGTTTCCAAACCGCTGGAACAAGAAAAGATGGCACCAAACTGGGAGGGCCCGTACCAAGTAGCGGAGATCGTCGGACCGGGAACCTACAAGTTATAGGATTTGGATGGGAAGTCCATTCCCCGGACGTGGAATTCGGACAATCTCCGAAAATATTATCAATAGGGTACGTCCTCTCCGAGTTTATTTTCATATGCCTCATTATATCTTCCTGTCGGCGCATTTTTTCAATACAAATTATTATGCACTACATCGCCGAAAATTGCAAAAAGAAATAGATGTTGTTTACCAATCCTTGACACGACCGAGCTCCTTGTCTGGACAGGAATTCTCCGAACCTTGGCAGGGCCAAGTAAAATATTCTCCGAACCTCGGCTGGGCCGAGCAACAAATTCTCCGAACCTTGGCAGGGCCAAGTAAAATATTCTCCAAACCTCGGCTGGGCCGAGCAACAAATTCTCCGAACCTTGGCAGGGCCAAGTAAAATATTCTCCGAACCTCGGCTGGGCCGAGCAACAAATTCTCCGAACCTTGGCAGGGCCAAGTAAAATATTCTCCGAACCTCGGCTGGGCCGAGCAACAAATTCTCCGAACCTTGGAAGGGCCAAGTAAAATATTCTTCGAACCTTGGCAGGGCCAAGTAAAATATTCTCCGAACCTCGGCTGGGCCGAGCAACAAATTCTCCGAACCTTGGCAGGGCCAAGTAAAATATTCTCCGAACCTTGGCTGGGCCGAGCAACAAATTCTCCGAACCTTGGCAGGGCCAAGTAAAATATTCTCCGAACCTCGGCTGGGCCGAGCAACAAATTCTCCGAACCTTGGCAGGGCCAAGTAAAATATTCTCCGAACCTTGGCAGGGCCAAGCAAAATATTCTCCGAACTTCGGCTGGGCCGAGCAACAAATTCTTCGAACCTTGGCAGGGCCAAGTAAAATATTCTCTGAACCTCGGCTGGGCCGAGCAACAAATTCTCCGAACCTTGGCAGGGCCAAGTAAAATATTCTCCGAACCTCGGCTGGGCCGAGCAACAAATTCTCCGAACCTTGGCAGGGCCAAGTAAAATATTCTCCGAACCTTGGCAGGGCCAAGTAAAATATTCTCCGAACCTCGGCTGGGCCGAGCAACAAATTCTTCGAACCTTGGTAGGGCCAAGTAAAATATTCTTGAACCTCGGCTGGGCCGAGCAACAAATTCTCCGAACCTTGGCAGGGCCAAGTAAAATATTCTCCGAACCTCGGCTGGGCCGAGCAACAAATTCTCCGAACCTTGGCAGGGCCAAGTAAAATATTCTTCGAACCTTGGCAGGGCCAAGTAAAATATTCTCCGAACCTCGGCCGCAGGGCCAAGTAAAATATTCTCCGAACCTCGGCTGGGTTGAGCAACAAATTCTTCGAACCTTGGCAGGGCCAAGTAAAATATTCTCCGAACCTCGGCTGGGCCGAGCAACAAATTCTCCGAACCTTGGCAGGGCCAAGTAAAATATTCTCCGAACCTTGGCAGGGCCAAGTAAAATATTCTCCGAACCTCGGCTGGGCCGAGCAACAAATTCTCCGAACCTTGGCAGGGCCAAGTATAATATTCTCCGAACCTCGACTGGGCCGAGCAACAAATTCTCCGAACCTTGGCAGGGCCAAGTAAAATATTCTCCGAACCTCGGCTGGGCCGAGCAACAAATTCTCCGAACCTTGGCAGGGCCAAGTAAAAATTCTCCGAACCTCGTCTGGGCTGAGCAATAAATTCTCCGAACCTTGGCAGGGCCAAGTAAAACATTCTCCGAACCTCGGCGGGGCCGAGCAGCGAATTCTCCGAACCTTGGCAGGGCCAAGTAAAATATTCTCCGAACCTTGGCAGGGCCAAGTAAAACATTCTCTGAACCTCGGCTAGGCCGAGCAATAAATTCTCCGAACCTTGGCAGGACCAAGTAAAATACTCTCCGAACCTTGGCTGGGCCGAGCAACAAATTCAGGCTAAAATACCTACAGAAAACCGAAGTGCGTAGGCCCCGATTAAAGCCAAAGGACTTCCAAATAGTCCCCGAAACTTCGTCCGGTTTAAAAAGAAGCACGCTGAGCAAAAACCGTCGACACTCAAAAAGAAGGCGCCTTCGGCGAAACCCTTAAAGGGCCCATTAAGCCCCACGTAATCGGCCAAAAGCCCCGAGCAGAGCCAAGGAATTCCCCTCTGCTACTAAAATCCTTGGGTAACGCCCCTATAACCCATCGATCAAAGCGTCTATTTTGACGCGTGAACCGGTGGAGCCACGCCAACTCCCTAACTATTACGCGAATGATATGTTTAAAGAAAAAACTCCTGAAAAAAAGAAGGTTATCTGAACAAAGCCTCTTTTTCATTAATCGAAAAAAAGGGGAGTACACAAAAAGAGACAAGAAAAGCAAAAGCAGAAAACAAAGGTAACGGAGGCCCTAAATTAGGGGTCGGAGTCGCTTCCAGATGCCAGCAGATCCTCCAGGCGCTCGGTGAGATTGGCAACCTGCTGGCGAAGTGATTCGATCTCCTCCCTCTGCCGGTCTACCACCCGGTGCAGGGCCTTCGCCTCCTTAGTCGACACGTCCATGTACTCCTCGATGACCCTTACGAGCTGCTGATTGCTCTCAAGGGTCGATGCCAGACCCAACCCATCGACAGTGATGGTGGGGTGCCCCCTCTCCGAATACAGCAAACCGTTGAGAGATACACGCAGCTCTTCCGAGGATCGCCCTTGAAAGGCCATGGTCTGACACTATTTCACGACCTGAACCGAGGGATGGCTAAGACCACACCCCTCGGTCATATTTATACTTGTTAGGCAGATATCTCAATCGATCACGCCGTAGCTACCGACCTATGAGAACTTGCCACGTGTCGTAACTTTAATGACTGCAGAATCCGAGGTACCGCACCCCATCCCGAGTGAGATCGGTAAGTGCTGACTGACTGATCGGGAATCTTCCCGAACAGAATACTTTCCGATCTGCTGCCCCCCGTAATAAATGCTCCCAGCACTTCCCTAAGCTCCTTTTTCGGGAAGCGCAGAGGGAAGAAATCCGGCATCTGGCCAATGACTTGTCCCCTCGGGAAGGATAACGTCATAAATAAAGGAGCGTGACAACATACCACTCGTTCCGCCCATGTGCCACCTCACCAAGCAGGACCTTACCCTACAGCTCTGAATCTCCGAACCTCGGCTAGACCGAGCTACAAGTTCTCCGAACCTTGGCAGGGCCAAGTAAAATTTCTCCGAACCTCGGCTGGGCCGAGCTACAAGTTCTCCGAACCTTGGCAGGGCCAAGTAAAATTTCTCCGAACCTCGGCCGGGCCGAGCTACAAGTTCTCCGAACCTTGGCAGGGCCAAGTAAATTTTTCCGAACCTCGGCTGGGCCGAGCTACAAGTTCTCCGAACCTTAGCAGGGCCAAGCAAAACTTCTCCAAACCTCGGCTGGACCGAGCTACAAGTTCTCCGAACCTTGGCAAGGCCAAGTAAAACTTCTCCGAACCTCGGCTGGACCGAGCTACAAGCTCTCCGAACCTTGGTGAAGCCAAGCGCTAATTCACTGAACTTCGGCGAGGCTGACCCATGAACATTCGAGCTCCGGTAAGGATGAAACACAAAATACCAAGCTTCGAACCGAAGTAAGGAACGTGTTCCGCCGAGCGATCTCCAAACCGCCACTCGCGAACCTCGACTAGTTCGGATAGCGCGGGATCTTTGCCTAAGAATGAGCGAGGCACCTATGACCAACAGCAACAATAAACTTAGCACAGAAGAGGTAAAGATTGAGAAACAAAACAGAACTCTCTTTATTTCAGTGCCAAGATCGGTTACAAATGCCTGAAAGGCGTTACAAGAGCATTGAAATGCATAAAATAAAGACAAATACAAAACTTGGGCAACTGCTCCAAAGCAGACCTGGGCGAACATGGTGCTCCGGCATCCGATCGCCGAATCAGTTAAGCCACATCCAGTCAGCTCGAGCTGATAATAGCCGGGCGAGGTGGACCAATCATTGCGGCCAGCTTCAGTCAATAATGATATCTTGGCGATCCAACCGAGATATCTGGGTGGTCATCCTAGACCACCCAACTGAGGGACCCCCCGGCGAGCAGGTAGGAAGCCAGCGGACCCTGGCATCGGAACGCTCTCCCAAACCGAGTGTGCGCCGCCCTACCTCGCCTTGGCTCAAGGACAAGGTGTCGGTGGGCGGCGCACCTTCACCCCCTCCTCGTGTGGCAAAAGATTCTCCAGGCAAACGAGCCCAGGGATCCAAATCAAGGGAGGAGGAGAAGTTCAAGCGAGCCATGGGGAGCCCGCGTGCACTCCCTACCCTGCGTCCCCAAAGGGGAACCACAAAGGTCACACGGGAAGCGTATGTGTGCGCTCTCCGTGTGATCTCTGCGCCCTCTATGTACGCTCTCCATATGATCTCCGGGACTCATCCCCTAAGGGCGAGCCATCCTTCGGCAGCTCCTTCATCGCCCCAACTATCTGGAGGCAAAGAGCTTACAAGAGAAAAGCTCAGTCCTCCCACTCGCAGCAGCAGGGAAACGAGCATGATGAAAGCTCTAGTGGAAAAGAAACTTTTGGGGATGACCTAACACTACCCCACTTTCCTTTTTTTATAGGCCAAAGATGAGCTAGGAATAATCACCAAGGCTACAAGCCTTGAAATTCAAACACCTGGGCCATACCTCCACGTGGCCTCCCAGGATGAAAGCAGCGCCCTGTTGCGCGCCGAGCCCACAGCCTGAACTATGACGCATGCGAAGATTTTCTCTTAATCCTGAATCGCAGTCATTAAATGCAGAGGATCGTCCACTGGCATCACGGAAACTGGCAGGATCAGGGGACCGTCCTACGAAAATAAAATCCTCCAATGGTAAACGACTGCGTGCGCCGTACGTCAAAGTGGCCCACATGGGAAAAGAGCGCCTTCCGGAAAGCACTAGAACAGCTTTTCCCAACCAACAGTGCCATATCATCAATTTTTGGTGAAATAAAAACCGATTTGACTGCAGAATGGCAGAGCGCTGGCAGAACCACAAAAAAGCACAAAAATCGATCGTCCGCCGATCGCTCCCTGACAAAGTCGGTCGCTCGGAAAACTTGTGCGACAAAATCGAACATCTCAAAGCAAGAATGAGCACGAAGGCTACGTAAACTGTTCATTCATTCAACAAAAAATGAAATGTCCAAAGGAAGCAAAAATACGTTGGCAACCACTTTCGTATGTCGGCCCTAGCCGACCTATTTTGCCTGTCGGCCCTAGCCGACCTATTTGGCCTGTCAGCCCTAGCCGACCTACTTTGCTCGTCGGCCCTAGCCGACCTATTTTGCCTGTCGGCCCTAACTGACTTACTTTGCCTATCGGTCCTAGCCGACCTACTTTGTCAGTCGGCCCAAGCCGGCTTACCCTGTCCGTCGGTCTTAACCGGCTAGTTTCATGCCTCGAGTTTTAATCCAGACTCAGTCCGGACTATATCGTCCATCGATTCGCCAGTCAAGGCCATCACCCCGCCTGGGGCAAAGCCAATGCGTTCCCTCAATCCCGGAACAAAAATGACCAAAGAACGTCAACGAGCCATAAGTCGCTCGCAGTTGAGACAAGACCGGGCGGCAACAGGGCCATACAAGGAATGACACTTAAATGAAAATAGAAGGTTCATTCATTAAGGGACACCATTCAGACTTTCAAAAAACAAAATACAGGGGTGGCTCCTAAGAGCCAGGAACCACGTCAGTTTTGGAGGAACCTTCGGTTACATCCACAGAGGTGCGACTAGATTCGCCTTTTTCCAATACCTTCGCCCCTTCAGCGGCAGTTTGCATCGTTCCTCAGAAGCTGCGGCTTTGCTGGGACCCGGGGCGGCACCAGGATCGGTATCGGAGACATCGACATATTCATCCTCTTCTTCTCCTTCGGACTCGCCGTCATCGGGAGCTTCAGTATCCAGAAAAGAGAGATCCCATTCTAGATGTTCACTGGATATCTTATCTTTACATTCTTCTATCCCAAGTTGGAAGGCGTCAACGCCGATAGCATCCTGCTTCCCCTTGAGTATGGCGAGCTGCATCTTAGCCTCAGCAGCCTGCCTCTCAGCCTCCACAACTTGAGCCCGCAAAATGATGTTTTGCTCCTCAAACTCGCCGGCCCGCGTCTCAAGTTCTGAGCTCTTATTGCGGTTGGACACGAGCTCACCCTGGAGAGCCCGATTCTCCAACTCTAACTTCGCCATCTGAAAAAACCAAAGTCAGTCGGCATCACAAGAGACCAATAGAAGAAGCTAAAAAGGGGGGGAAATGAGATCATACCTCCTCCTCTCGTCTAGCCAACCTCTTGGTCAGCTCCTCAGCCTCACCCCTGGCTCTTGTCCTGTCAGCCCCGATCAGCTCAACTCTCTCCTGCAGAGTATTGATCCTTAACTGTTTGGCCCCGGCCTCCTCCCGGGCTTGGGATAGCTCGTTGCTCACCCGAGCTATCGTCCCTTGGTGCCATTTAGTGCCCTCCCTCAAGTGAGCAATTTCACCATCACGCCGCTTCAACTTCTCCTCCATTTTGTCGAGCATCCTAGTCAGACGCTTCTCTCATCGGCAGCTTCTCTTCCAAGCCGACCCAGGCTCTCACTATGTTCCCGCCGCATCGCCGCCACCTCCGCGGAATGTTTCGACTCAATTCTAGCCAGCTCCAAGCACGCGTTTTCGTTCTTCGCCAGGAGTTCCTGCAACTCCTCCACTCTACGCTTTTGCTTGGACACTTCGGCCAAGGCGACCTGGTGTGCCGCCCTTATCCCCTTCAAACTTCTATCACTGATAGCCATAAGTTCCTCGAAATTCTTGGACACCTTCAGTCGCGATTGGAGCTCGGCGTTGTCTTTCCTGGTCTGAATGCTAGCCCCCGTCGCCAAACTCAAACGCCAGCATATCGCCGAGAAAGCAAAACACTCTGCAGGGTAAAAAGTGAATAAATGAGGGCTAAGTCAGCCAGAATGTATCCACTACCCAGGAATGATAACTCACCCGCGAGGCATAGGCCCGAGTCATCCTCATCAGGATCGTATTATCGATATCGGGAAGGAGATGGACACTTTCAGCAACGCCTTGCTGCCCAAACGCAGCATCAACCAACTCCAAATCTGTAAACTTATCCGCCGAAGGATTTGCACCCGGATACAAGGCCGACCTCATTAAGGCGGAAAACGCCTCCTCAACACCAGCGCTCGAGCTACTGGGTTGACCGTCCCCGCCTGAGGGACCAACCTGGGCGACCTCCGTCCGGGAGGCCTCCAACCTCCCAGCCTCTTCTATCAAGGCCCTAGCTTGGACTTCTTCAGATAATTCCGCTAGCCCAAGCGCCAGCCTCCCCAAAATCTTTTTCGAGGGAGCCCCCATTGCGGGACTCCCACCTTGCTGCGCCCCTTCTTCCGACGCACCTTTCCCGGTCACCACCATCTGCATCTCCTCCACAGGCTCCCCCGAGGCCCCAGTCTAGCCTATTTCTTGCGCCTCCCCTGTAGGCTCCGCCGAAGCCTCTATCTAGCCCGCTTCTTGAACTACCGCGAGCGATTCGGCTTCACTGCTACCAGACTCCCCTACAGAGAGACCAAGAGGGAGCTCTCCCTGAACCTCCTCGGCTGCGGTTGTCCCCTCTCCCTCTCCTGTTGGAGCCAATAGCGGTCCCGCGGAGACGGAGGGCCCCCCAGAAACGATCGCTTCCGTCAGATCCGTCGCCGGTTCCTCTTTCATAGGGGACGCGGCCAGACGAACCAACAGAGCCTCATCTGAACTATCCGATATCTCTAACACTAGTGGGCAAGGGATCATAACTGTTCTCCCTGGATCCTTCTCTACCCCCGGTGCTCCCGTCGTGATCGCTCCGGTGTCCGGCGGGCTTCTTGCAGAGGTATGAGCCCTTTTCTCAGGCCTACCACTGTCTGCGCCGCTGCTCTCCCCTGGGCGCTTTCCTCTCTTTCTCTTGGCGAGGCTCGACAAAGCTGACCTCTTGGCTAAAAGAATGAAACACACACAATCGGATCCAAACACATTCATCGAGAAAACACACAGCGAAGAAAAACGTAAAAGAGGACTCACCTTGCGGGTCCTGGGAGCTGAGCCCGGCTGCGAAAAGGGCTCCCTCCGATAACAGGTCGTTGGCCGAAAATACTTGGCCATTGCGAAGGACGTCCAAATCCCTCTCCTCCTGCACTGACAAAATTGGATGCGTTTCCGCATCCCTAACAAAGTTCCCTCATTTTCGAGGGAAGTCGGAACCAATGTTCCCCTCTGCGATAATAAACTGGCTCTTCCATCCCTTTATAGAGGATGGCTTATCCATAATAACGTTGAAAGACCTCCGGGGTCCAATGTAGGACCACTCTGATTTCCTTCCAGGTATCAGATGGTAACAAGCACGGAAAAGGGAAAGAGTAGCGACAATTTGAATCTGATGGCACATCGAAATGAATCCAATAATGCTCCGCCAACTGTTCGGGGCCACCATCGCCGGGCAGATGTTATAGTGAGTCATTATTTCCTTCACCAAGGGATGGATAGAAAAACAAAAACCTGCCTTCAAGCTGTCTTCATAAACGAAGACCCCAGACTCCAGATCTCGTGAGACTCTATCTCCAGACTTCGGTGCCCGCAGAACGACATCTGAGGGCATGCCATACCACTGATGAATCCTTCCCAGATCCTCAGCGACGATCTCTGAAGCCACGTCATCGGGACTCATCGTCATCTTAACTGAGAAAAACTTCAGGCAAAACAACGGGTGTCGCAAAGGGCGAAAGGAAAAACTCCTCAAAAACAAAATGAAAGGATGCTGCAAACATGCATATATATAGTGCGGCTATCGCTTTGCTTCCCCGCTAAGGAAACCGCCTTGAGAAGACGGGGCGTCCCGCCTGAGGCGTCCGAAACCACCTCGACAAACGCCGGATCGATCGGGATTCGCGACGTGGCGTATTCCTAACCGTCACTCGTGAGGGAGCCTTAACCCCGAAGGCACGATGACCCTGTCGCATTAATTAGGGCATCATTGCAAGAGCTGTCTAAACCAAACTGTCCCATCCGGAGCGTGCCACCTGTACTTATACTCCCTATGCCCGAACCTACGCTTCGAACTAGGGAGTGAAGGGCATGTGTTGAGGGTAAAATCATTGCATCAATACCTATGGGAGGAGGCTAAGACCAACCCCTTCCGTAGCTCGGCCTCTCCCGAGCTCCCATAGCTCAGATTCCCCGAGCTTTCGTAGCTCGGCCTCTCTCGAGTTCTCGTAGCTCGGCCCCCCCTGAGCTTCCGTAGCTCGGCCTCTCTCGAGCTCCCGTAGCTCGGCCTCTCTCGAGTTCTCGTAGCTCGGCCCCCCCCGAGCTTCCGTAGCTCGGCCTTTCTCGAGCTCTCGTAGCTCGGCCTTCCCGGGCCTCGTAGCTCGGCCTCTCTCGAGCTCCCGTAGCTCGGCCTCTCTCGAGCTCTCGTAGCTCGGCCTTCCCGGGCCTCCGTAGCTCGGCCTCCCCGGGCTCCGTGGCTCGGTCTTCCCGGGCTTCTATAGCTCGGCTCTCCTGAACTTTCTGTAGTTCGTTTTCTCCGAACCTCCATGACCCGGCTTCGCTGAACAACCCACGATCCAATACCCACCTCCGCGGAACCTGACGTGGGAGAGCCTCAGCCTACTGTAACGGTACCCTAGGCAAGGAATCATGCTGAGAAGTGGCCTAGAACCTATCAAGGCCGCTGGAGACCTACACATCTACCAGATCTCAAGCCATCAAGGAGCTCTCCCAGCCGTCGATCCCCTAACGGACAAGATACGGATCCCAACAGCCCCACAACGGCCTGATTCGATCCACTCCCATATCCTAACAACATCTGAACCTTCCAGAAGGCTCTCAAGATCCAGGTGACAGTTATAAATGGGACACTCCTAGATTCCCTCAGGTACGCCCACTTGCGCGCTTACACCCCCACTCTTATTCTCTCGCTCTCGCCGGCAGCTCGTCGGTGCTCTTGCCCTTTAGAGCTCACGATTGGCCACCTCCAGAGAGGTCTCCCGGAGAGATCCACCTCCCCATTATCTGGTTGATCGCCGATTTCTTCTCTACTGACTTGAGCGTCGGAGGGTCTTCCGCGGAGGGCCACCCCCAACGCCTCTCGCGCGAGGACTTTTATGCAGGTCCGCCCCCCTTTGGAGATCGACCGCGCCCGAGTCGAAGGACGGATCCTGGCGGCAACAAGTTCCATAAACCAGAATGTACCAATTGACTAGGTCACTACCCAATGGAATTTTCTTCCATAATCAGACAATCATCTGTGATTGGTGTTGTTGAATGTGGCCGGTCAAAGATGCGGACTGGTATATCAACAGAAGAGTCCATGAGGAAAAATGTTTAACCTTGATGTTCAACACGGTTCCAGCATGTAGCCAACAATGAAGTGTTTTGTTGGTGAGATCTGATTCTATTACGTCATTTTAAGCTGCTAGATTGCAAGGTAATTAATTATAAAATAATGTTAACTATATAATCAATATTGAATCCAATCTAGTAATGTAGTCAGTCATTAGCTGTGTTTTCCCCCCAGAATTGCTAAAAGGAATTGGTCATGGTTTAAAACTTTCAGCAGAATGTGAAGAGTTTGCCATCCAATCTGACCGGATCCACGAGCAATTTAGGGGAAAAGATACCGTTTTTGAAAGAAAGGAAGAACACTTGCCACTCAATCAACTATACAAAGTTGGATGATAATTTAGATAATCTATCCAAGTTTCAATAAATTTAGAACTTTTTTTTTTCAGTCAAAAAAAATAAAAAATTCGGTGTGCAAGGATCAGCTTTATATACCGTACGGGTTATCAAACTTCAGAAGATCTTTAGGTTGCAGTTACCAGTTGAGATATATAAGCTTTACCAATTCAGCTTAGAAATATCATGAGGCTCCAAAAGTTGGCTGAAATCCACCACTTTTTTCTAGAGATATTTAGATCAGGTAAGAAAAATTTGAACGAGTAAGTATATTTCCTTCTTTACAAAGAAGAAAGGAGTCAATACATAGTGATATCAAAGGCATATGAATCTGCTTTAAGTGTATTGACAGTGCTAATTGTTGGACTAGGCAATGAATTGAATTTGCTAAGTGGATTCAGCGTAGAGAGCGTTTACTGAAGTAAGACTTTATTAATATTGACTACAGTGTGAGTAAACTGATTCTGAGGCTGATATGATTGGTTGAAGCGAGATGGTCACATTTCAAATCTCCAAAGCTGTTTAAGATAATGTGGTGAGAAGAATTTATTAGCTTCAAAATGGATTTAGCATGCCAATTAATTGTGCAAAAGGGAGATCTCATACTCAATTACGGAGCTACAATAGTTGTAAAATTTGCCTAATTTGCACCAATTAAAGAATATAATAGATGGCAGAAAATGGAAATCCCTTCCAAGTAGATAGAAATTCACAAGTGAAAGCAGTAACGAATTCATGGCCATTGACATCTAAAGATCCAATGAAGTATATATTGCTAGAACACCTAATGAAATTTTAAAGTAATTAATACCAAGCTTCGTTGTATTGGTTCATCTTGCAATGCGTTATGTTCATTATAATAATATGGTCTTACATGGTGAACTGTGGTTAAGGCCAATGCTGAAAAAAAAGGTAAGACATTGTCCTCTATAGAATTTTGTCTAGAGTGTTGTTATTGTGGCCAAGGAACAGAATTTTAAAGGCTTTCTAGGACAGAGTTCACGTGTGATCAGACCAAATCAACTCATTTAATTCTCTTATCTTTGTTTGTGGTTTCATCCATCTTCTCAAAGTCGACAGACAGACTATTGTTTTGCCATAGCCTCTCTTGCCTCTAATGATGGGATTTTCTCTGGCACCTGGGTTCTAGTCTTATAGCTGATTGTAAGTTGTAAACATCATCGGTGTCTTGTAAATTTGTATTTTAGTTTATGTGTGTTAATTTGCCAATGGCAGCTTCTTTTTTTTTCCCCTCTTGCCTCCTTTAATTGATTGAAGTGATTGAGGGCCAATTGAATCTTTGAGCAGAAAGACTTATCACAATCTCTGTTTGGCAGCCTCGTTAGAAACTAAACAACATGTTTAAGTCAGTGGATAAGCTCATTCTCCACCACATACAATAAGACATGATCAAATATCTCTCTTTTTTTTCCTTGGGAAGTTGGTAGAAGTTTGTGAATTAGCTCTGCTGTGTTTGAATTAGTTGTGCCACTCATCACGCCAACTCTCACTTAATACCTTCTTCTCTTCCCTTCTCGTTTCTCTCTCTCTCTCTCTCTCTCTCTCTATCCGCGCTCTCCTCAACTAATTTTTTTAAAAACTCAGTTTAATAAAATTTTGCTGGAAGTGTTTCACTTCTCCCATTATTCCTAAAAAATATAAATAAATGTAGAATTTTGACGGGATGTCAACTGGATAATGAGGAAATCATATAGTTGACCAGAGACTTCAAGGCAGTGGGTTACATATCATAGAAAAATAATTTAGAAAAAAAAATGCAAGCATGGAAGGATAATTATTCAGGTAGCCAATTAAATAGAAATTAAAAAAAAAAAACATAGACATGGTGAGAGGAAGCAAAGTACATCAATTGGTGAGCGTCCACTCTTGTCAACATTTAACACTTTCAATAAAGAATGATTGGCTAACAAACGTATTCATCAAACGAACAGGAAATCAGAAACAAGACACACAAAGATGTAAACGATTTCAGAGGCTTGGGTAAATCAACCCATGGTGGCAGCTGAAACAAGCTTGGCAATGGTTTGAGCATCCGTCTTGAAAGACTTGGCCAACACCTCTGCGTCAATGCCGCTGCCAAACAAAGTCTTTGGAAGGGGCACTGTGCCGGCATTTGCACTGCCGAACGCTGATAAGGCAACAGCTGGATACATGGCGTCTTTGTTCGCTTGGAAGTGCACCAGGCCCTTGGGGAACACGAATAAGTCACCAGTCCGAAGCACCTGAGTGAAGAGCGTGTTGTTGGAGTCTATGAGCCCGACCTCGAGCCATCCTCGCAGGACGAACAGAAGCTCTGCCGAGCGAGGGTGGGTGTGGGGTGCATTGATGCCCCCAGGTGCAAACTGCAGCACAGCGTAGGAGACGCTCTGCCCCACGAGTGCTGGGAACTCCAACTGGGTGGCCTTGGTCACCTTAAACGGTGCATCTTTGGGAGCACCTCTCAAGGCCTGTTTGAGCCCTTTGAAAGTAAAAAAGTTGGCATCTGGAGTGACTCCATCCGGAACTACGAAATCTGAAGTGATGTCAGGGTCTGCAGCATGCGTGGTGAGGAGTCTTGCAAGAACTACTACAGCAAGGGCTAACCATGCATTGGAAGCCATCTTTGTTGGAGAGGTGGCTTGGTGGTGACTGACTGGTGCTTAATTTTTGTTTGGTTGGACAGAGCGCAACAAGGAGCATATATAGGCTTGCGAGAGCACCGAAAGGAAGAACAATTCAAGGCCTTGGACTTGGCATTTACGCGTCTAATGCAAGAGTTGCATGCCGGCCTTGAGACGGTGCTTATCAATTGCTATATTTTAACGCAGTGGCCTACAGCCATTGTGATGTTCTGGATTTTGGATGTTATTGAAGAAGAAGGTGTTAACGCTCGGCCGTTTGGAAAACCAAACGCCGACGTTATAAAAATAAAAATAAAAACACCGCCCGTTTTTCACCGTTTCAAACGCTCGGCCGTTTAAAAAAAATAAAACGGCCAAACATTTGGCTAATTTAATTGAAATAAATAAATTGCCTAAAATTTAAAAAAAAATGTTTTGACAGTTAAAAAAAAATCTATAAATAAGGTTTAAGAGGTTGAAAATGGAGAAAATGTAAGGAAGAACTACATCAAGTTTTTTTTTGTTTTTATATTTCAGTTTTTTGTTTCTTCGAATTGTGTTGAAGATAGCTGATTGACGTTCGTTGAGATCGTGCCGCCGGCGAATGTAGGAGTTCAGGCTCTTGGGTTGTACCTTGGAGGAGGGTTGTGTTGAAGATAGCTGATTGACGTTCGTTGAGATCGTGCCGCCGGCGAACGTAGGAGTTCAGGCTCTTAGGTTGTACCTTGGAGGAAGGTTGAGGTCCAAAGTTCTTCGCACGAGAAGCGGGCAGTTCTCCTTTTTATTCATCTTTTTATTGGATGTCTGTTGATTTAACAGATCAATCAGAGCTCTACAATCACAATTTAAACAAATTCGAGAAATATTTGGTGAAAGAATATCTATATCATTTATTAAGTCTTTCAGCCATTGTGCTTCAGTGCAAGTAGTGTCAAGAGCTGTTAGCTCAGACTCTAGAGTACTTCTAGTGATTATAGTTTGTTTACATGAGCCCCAAGATACTGCAGCTCCTCCTAAAAGGAAGAGATACCCAGTGGTGGACTTAACATCGAATTTATCTGTTACTCAATTAGCATCACTATATCCCTCAATTACTTCAGGATAACCAGAATACACTAGAGAATAATTTATGGTTTCTTTAAGATATCTAAAGATTCTTTCTAGGGCTTCCAATGTTCATAGGGAGTCTTACCAATATCCTTAGTAGGTATTCTATTAGGATGAAACAAGAAGTCAAGAGAGCTTCCCCCACAAGTTCTCAGGTAAGCCAGAACTAATAAGCACAATTTTGTATCCTTTCTGAACTAGCTGAGATCCACTGACAAGGTTCTTCCTAAGATCAGGAACATAAAGCTATCCACTGACAAGGTTCTTCCTAAGATCAGGAACATAAAGCACATCCGTCAAGGTGAGAACTTTTCCCGATGACCTTTTCAGGTTCACTCGACCTTGTCCTTCGACCCTGGCGGCTGTGTTGTTCCCTATTATTATTTTCACATATCAGACTTGAGTTTGAGAATAGGGTCTACGTCTAGATTCCAAAAAAATCCAGTAGATCCAGATTTTTAGTCTTGATCACATGCATACCAACCATCTCCCATTTTCATGAAATTATGTCAATCAAAAGATATAAGATTAACAAATTTAAAGTCTGTCATGCCGACCATACCAATAAGATCACAATATGGTTCCAAGTTTCAATTTATTATAACCAAACTGACTCAAACCGAGCTGAATCGCTTGGTACCAAGCAATATTATAGTTACAGGTGAAAAAAAAAAAGGAGCACCCATGGTATACAGTGCGTACCATACTATGCCGACCTATACCATGTATCAGTACAGTAGTTTTGCAAACCTTGATCAAAATATTATAAAGGTAATTTATTTCTTCATCCTTGCAATATATCAATGCATATTTATGTATGAAAATAAATCAGTAGTGTGTGAGTGGCTAATTATATTCAATAGAAAATGAAAAACTCAAAATAAGAATGAGTTAGAAGTCAGGCCTGGGAGGCGGTTTAAACCACAGCCCTAAAGGAGAACCGGCCCGCTTCTCGTGCGAAGAACTTGGACCTCAACCCTCCTCCAAGGTACAACCCAAGAGCCTGAACTCCTACGTTCGCCGGTGGCACGATCTCAACGAACGTCAATCAGCTATCTTCAACACAATTCAAAGAAACAAAAAACTGAAATATAGAAACAAAAAAAAAAACTTATGTTGTTCTTCCTTACATTTGTCTCCATTTTCAACCTCTTAAACCTTATTTATAGATTTTTTTTTTAACGGTTAAAACATTTTTTTTTAAATTTTAGGTAATTTATTTATTTCAATTAAATTAGCCAAACGTTCGGCCGTTTTATTTTTTTAAACGGCCGAGCGTTTGAATGGTGGAAAACGGGCGGTGTTTTTTATTTTTATTTTTATAACGTCGGCGTTTGGTTTTCCAAACGGTCGAGCGTTAACAATCCCCCACAAAAAAATAAAAACAAAGGAATAATAACCAAATAAATTAAATTCAATAAGCAATTTCAAAACTTTAAAATTTACTGTGCTTAGTGCAAGTACCTTCTAGGTTTGAACTTGCATTTAGTATAAAATACACACAGTATGAAGATGAGCTGATCATAATGCGGGTTAGCGCTATCTAGGCCATGCGCTTGCCTTGATTTTCATGAGAGTTACTAGGGATTCGCCCCGGTCCCATAGTCGCGGCCTCACGACTACTCTCACTAAGGTAAATCCTCCAAGGGTATGTGCAACGGAATCATACCTTGCTGAATTTATAGCCTGGATCTATTAAGAGCTATGCTCAACCTAACCGTCACAATAAAGCACCACACCATAGGGATGGGATGGAGAAAGATTCCTAAAGCGGTGCTTCCAGATATCACCTCAGAGATCGTTTCCCTTTGAACCTTAACCATGGGGTTGCCATGACGGTAGGGGTCCACTCTGGTGACTAATATATGGGCTTAAGCCCCATCCCCCTCGATGTCTCAAACACCGCAGCCTTCGAAAGGCCTTTGATTAAAAGATCTGCCAAATTATGTTTAGATCTTACAAATTGCAGTGATATTGATTCTTTCATTTTATTTCTTATAGATTTATACCTGATCAGGATATGATTATTCATCTTTTTATTGGATGTCTGTTGATTTAACAGATCAATCAGAGCTCTACAATCACAATTTAAACAAATTCGAGAAATATTTGGTGAAAGAATATCTATATCATTTATTAAGTCTTTCAGCCATTGTGCTTCAGTGCAAGTAGTGTCAAGAGTTGTTAGCTCAGACTCTAGAGTACTTCTAGTGATATAGTTTGTTTACATGAGCCCTAAGATACTGCAGCTCCTCCTAAAAGGAAGAGATACCCAGTGGTGGACTTAACATCGAATTTATCTGTTACTCAATTAGCATCACTATATCCCTCAATTACTTCAGGATAACCAGAATACATTAGAGAATAATTTATGGTTCCTTTAAGATATCTAAAGATTCTTTCTAGGGCTTTCCAATGTTCATAGGGAGTCTTACCAATATCCTTAGTAGGTATTCTATTTAGGATGAAACAAGAAGTCAAGAGAGCTTCCCCCCACAAGTTCTCAGGTAAGCCAGAACTAATAAGCACAATTTTGTATCCTCTCTGAACTAGCTGAGATCCACTGACAAGGTTCTTCCTAAGATCAGGAACATAAAGCACATCCGTCAAGGTGAGAACTTTTCCCGATGACCTTTTCAGGTTCACTCGACCTTGTCCTTCGCCCCTGGCGGCTGTGTTGTTCCCTATTATTATTTTCACATATCAGACTTGAGTTTGAGAATAGGGTCTACGTCTAGATTCCAAAAAAATCCAGTAGATCCAGATTTTTAGTCTTGATCACATGCATACCAACCATCTCCCATTTTCATGAAATTATGTCAATCAAAAGATATAAGATTAACAAATTTAAAGTCTGTCATGCCGACCATACCAATAAGATCACAATATGGTTCCAAGTTTCAATTTATTATAACCAAACTGACTCAAACCGAGCTGAATCGCTTGGTACCAAGCAATATTATAGTTACAGGTGAAAAAAAAAAAAGGAGCACCCATGGTATACAGTGCGTACCATACTATGCCGACCTATACCATGTATCAGTACAGTAGTTTTGCAAACCTTGATCAAATATTTTTTTATTAGAATATTAAGGCAAACATATTATCTAGTATTTAACAAATAACATTTTCCCCTTCCATCCTTAATAGTAGTTGTAAGAGAGCACCACATATTCTAACACAAGCTTTTTCCATGATTTAGGTTTCTAAAAAATTCTGAATATCAAATAGGAATTGTTTTGCAATTTTAGCTACTTCTTACAGCTAGGAACCAATCAGATATCAACCCTATTTGGCCCATTGCCCCTCTTTACTCTCACTGCAAGAAGATGAATAGGATGGGAAATCGTGCGCACATGCACAACACACACACACACACACAGAGTTTCTCCAATTCACTGCTGGATGGGAAAGTGCGAAAGTGAGATGAGTGGCCAGAGGCCCAGAATATTAGAATATTAGCTCACGGTTTTTTTTGGAATCTAGATATTGTTACTGTTATCTAATTAAATCTAAAGATGAAACCTTCAATAAATTTAAAATTTATAAGAGTGAGGTAGAAAATCAACAAGAAAGGAAAATTAAAATTCTTAGATCTGATAGAGGAGGGGAGTATACCTCGAATGAATTTGCTCAATTTTGTCAAGAACATGGGATAATTCATCAACTGACTGCTCCCTACTCTCCACAGTCCAACGGTGTAGCTGAGCGTAAGAACCGTACCCTTATGGATATGGTAAATTCTATGCTTATTAGTTCTGGCTTACCTGAGAACTTGTGGGGGGAAGCTCTTTTGACTTCTTGTTTCATCCTAAATAGAATACCTACTAAGGATAGTGGTAAGACTCCCTATGAACTTTGGAAAGGAAGAACACCTAACCTTGACTTTCTCAAAGTGTGGGGGTGTCTAGCTAAGGTTAATATTCCTGAACCCAAAAAGAGAAAACTAGGATCCAAAACCTTAGATGCTGTATTTATAGGCTATGCCCAAAATAGCAATGCCTACAGATTTTTAGTAATTAAATCAGAGATTAATAACATATCTGATAACACAATCATAGAAGCTAGAGATGCCTCTTTCTTTGAAGATATAATGCCATTCAAGACTAAAATATCTAGACCTCTGGAATTTGAACCATCATCCTCTAAAGCCATAGAACCAGAACTAGAAATTGAACCAGAACTAAGAAGAAGCAAAAGGAAAAGAATTGAAAAAGATTTTGGTGAAGATTTTTTTACATTCTTAATAGAAGGTGATCCTTCCACATACGATGAGGCAATGACATCATCAGAATCATCATATTGGAAAGAAGCTATAGATAGTGAAATTAAATCAATCATAGAAAATAAAACGTGGATTTTAACTGATTTACCTCCTGGAAACAAACCTATAGGAACAAAATGGATTTTTAAAAGAAAATTAAGACCGGATGGATCAATAGAAAGATATAAAGCTAGGTTAGTAGTAAAGGGATTTAATCAAAAGAAGGACATAGATTATTTTGATACTTATGCTCCTGTAGCAAGAATAACAACCCTGAGAACTCTAATTGCCTTAGCCTCAATCCATAAATTAATAATTCATCAAATGGACGTAAAAACTGCATTTTTAAATGGAGAATTGGAAGAAGAAATTTACATAAATCAACCTCAAGGATTTGAAGTAAAAGGACAAGAATATAAAGTATATAAATTAATCAAATCTCTTTATGGTTTAAAACAAGCTCCTAGACAGTGGCACATTAAGTTTGATGAAATTATTTTAAAAAATAGCTTTAAAATAAATGAATATGATAAATGTGTATACTATAAAAGATAGGATACTGATTTTATAATACTATGCTTATATGTAGATGATATATTACTCTTAGGAACATCATTGAAATTAATTCAAGAAACTAAAAGCTACTTATCAAGTAAGTTTGATATGAAAGACCTAGGAGAAGCCGATGTAATTCTAGGAATAAAACTTAACAGAATAGATAATGGAATAGCAATAAGTCTGGCACACTCAATAAAGAAAATGCTTCAAAAGTTTGAATATTATGATTTAAATCCTATTTCTACTCCCTATGATCATAACTCTCATTTAATTAAAAATTTAGGAGAACCTATTAATCAATTAGGATATTCTCAAAGAATAGGATCCCTATTGTATATTTCAAATAGAACTCGTCCAGACATAGCTTATGCAGTAGGCAGATTGAGTAGGTATACTAGCAATCCTAGTAAAGAACATTGGAAAGCCCTAGAAAGAATTTTTAGATATCTTAAAGGAACCATAAATTATTCTCTAGTGTATTCTGGTTATCCTGAAGTGATTGAGGGATATAGTGATGCTAATTGGGTAACAGATAAATTCGATGTTAAGTCCACCACTGGGTATCTCTTCCTTTTAGGAGGAGCTGCAGTATCTTGGGGCTCATGTAAACAAACTATAATCACTAGAAGTACTCTAGAGTCTGAGCTAACAGCTCTTGACACTACTTGCACTGAAGCACAATGGCTGAAAGACTTAATAAATGATATAGATATTCTTTCACCAAATATTTCTCGAATTTGTTTAAATTGTGATTGTAGAGCTCTGATTGATCTGTTAAATCAACAGACATCCAATAAAAAGATGAATAATCATATCCTGATCAGGTATAAATCTATAAGAAATAAAATGAAAGAATCAATATCACTGCAGTTTGTAAGATCTAAACATAATTTGGCAGATCTTTTAACCAAAGGCCTTTCGAAGGCTGCGGTGTTTGAGACATCGAGGGGGATGGGGCTTAAGCCCATATATTAGTCACCAGAGTGGACCCCTACCGTCATGGCAACCCATGGTTAAGGTTCAAAGGGAAACGATCTCTGAGGTGATATCTGGAAGCACCGCTTTAGGAATCTGTCTCCATCCCATCCCTATGGTGTGGTGCTTTATTGTGACGGTTAGGTTGAGCATAGCTCTTAATAGATCCAAGGCTGTAAATTCAGCAAGGTATGATTCCGTTGCACATACCCTTGGAGGATTTACCTTAGTGAGAGTAGTCGTGAGGCCGCGACTATGGGACCGGGGCGAATCCCTAGTAACTCTCATGAAAATCAAGGCAAGCGCATGGCCTAGATAGCGCTAACCCGCATTATGATCAGCTCATCTTCATACTGTGTATTTTATACTAAATGCAAGTTCAAACCTAGAAGGTACTTGCACTAAGCACAGTAAATTTTAAAGTTTTGAAATTGCTTATTGAATTTAATTTATTTGGTTATTATTCCTTTGTTTTTATTTTTTTTGTTGGAGATTGTTAACGCTCGGCCGTTTGGAAAACCAAACGCCGACGTTTAAAATAAAAATAAAAACACCGCCCGTTTTCCACCGTTTCAAACGCTCGGCCGTTTAAAAAATAAAACGGCCGAACGTTTGGCTAATTTAATTGAAATAAATAAATTGCCTAAAATTTAAAAAAAAATGTTTTGACCGTTAAAAAAAAAATCTATAAATAAGGTTTAAGAGGTTGAAAATGGAGAAAATGTAAGGAAGAACTACATCAAGTTTTTTTTGTTTCTATATTTCAGTTTTTTGTTTCTTCGAATTGTGTTGAAGATAGCTGATTGACGTTCGTTGAGATCGTGCCGCCGGCGAACGTAGGAGTTTAGGCTCTTGGGTTGTACCTTGGAGGAGGGTTGAGGTCCAAAGTTCTTCGCACGAGAAGCGGGCCGGTTCTCCTTTAGGGCTGTGGTTTAAACCGCCTCCCAGGCCTGACTTCTAACTCATTCTTATTTTGAGTTTTTCATTTTCTATTGAATATAATTAGCCACTCACACACTACTGATTTATTTTCATACATAAATATGCATTGATATTGCAAGGATGAAGAAATAAATTTATTTTTACCTTTATAATATTTTATATTTATTTTCATTATTTAACAGAAGGCATGTTTAATGATCAGGGGATGTCTGACGGATTCAGTTCTTTATTCAGTGCTAGAGGAGAAGACTTCGAAGGGACTCTAGTCGAAGTTGCAAGCCTTCTATATGGGAAAGAATATGTGCAACAAGTTGATGTTGAAGAAGCGCCTCTACAACCTTTGAATGTCAGAAGGTGATGTGCTGGGTCACATCTAGGTGTTCGACCAGGTGAGCAATGAATTGCTGAATGTTGGGGTCAAGATGGAGGAGGAAGATAAGGAACTTTTGCTATTGTGTTCGCTGCCCATATCACATGACTCATTGGTCACGATACTACTTTATGAGAAGGAGACATTATTCTATGAAGATATTATCTCGGTACTTCGGACAAATGAGTAGAGGAAGAGGATGACCAATGAAGCAGTTCCCCAGGAGGGTCTATGAGTTGGGGAAAGGTCAGGCAGAGGCAGGGACATGAGCAGGCCTAGGGGACAGTTACAGTCCAAGAAGGCTAAGTGCTACAACTATGGTGAGGTAAGACATTTTAAAAGGAATGTCCTAAGTTAAAAAAGGAAGAAAAGAGAGGATCTAAGTCTGTGAGTATAGTTGCAGGACAGGAGGTGAAGGATGATCTCTTGGTGGTATCAGATGGTCACAGACATAGCACAAAGATGTGGACCTTGGATTCAGCCTGTTCTCATCATTACACTCCCAACCGGTCGTGGTTCAGCATTTACACAGAGGTTGATGAGGGGTGTGTGACTCTTGGAGATGATCACCTTGCAAGGTGGCAGGAATTGGCACAGTAAGGGTGAGGATGTTTGATGGTATAGTGCACACTCTTACCAGCGTGAAGCAGTCCCAGAACTTAAGAAAAATCTGGTGTCACTAGGGTACCTGAAGCAGACTGGATACAGCTTCAGCAGTCATGCCAGGAGTGGAGTTCTGAACATCTCCAATGGAGCTATGGTGATGATGAGAGGAAGAAGGCTGGAGAACAACTTATACAGGTTGGAGGGCTCTATGGTGACAGAAAAATCTAAGGCAGCAGCTATGGAATAGAATCCTCGGGATGTGTATAGGATGTGGCATTACTGCTTAGGCCACATGGGAGACAGGGGATGAAAGAACTGAGCAAAAGAGGACTACTTTCGGACTTTAGTGGTGGAGTCATGGAGATCTATGAGCCATGTCAGATAGGGAAGCAGAGGAGTGTGTAGTTCTTGGTCAGCACAGCTAGGAGTGCAAAATCCCTGGAGTTAGTACATATGGATATCTGGGGACCAGCCCCAGTTTCTGTAAGGAATGGAGCCAGATACTTCTTTACCTTGATAGATGATTTCTCAAGAAAGTAGTGGATCTACTTCATGAAGAAAAAATCAGATGTCTTCACCAATTTCAAAATCTAGAAGGCTAAGGTGGAGAAGGAGCAGGGTAGGAGTGTGAAGTATCTGAGGTCAGACAGTGGCGGAGAATATACCAGCAGGGAGTTTAGAGATTTTGTGAGGAGTGGGGCATCAAAAGGCATTTCTCGATAATGAAAACTTTTCAACAGGAAAGGGTGGCTGAGAGAATGAACAGAACATTATTGGAAAAAGCAAGGTGCTTGAGGCTACAGGCAGGGCTTCCAAAGATGTTCTGGGTTGATGCAGTAGGTGCAGCTAGCTACTTGATCAATCGGTCACCGCACACCAGGTTGGATGGAGGCATTCCAGAGGAGATATGGCCTGAAGGAAAGATAAGCTTGAACCATCTGAGGGTGTTTGGATGCATTGCATATGTGTATGTTGGTGCTGGGGAGCGGAGTAAGTTGGATGCCAGGTCTAAGAAGATGATGTTTCTGGGCTACCTGCATGGAATCAAGGGGTATCGGTTGTGGGATCCTTTGGAGAAGAAGGTTTTCATCAGCAGAGATGTGACCTTCGGTGAAAGCTCGATCCTTCGGAGCAGAGATGGTACAGATGCACAGCAGAAACTACAAGAGGTGGAACATGGTAACACTAGTCAGATGACCTCCTACACGGTCGTGCTATTTGCTAGTGGACCAGGAGGATTTGAGATTTAGATGGAGAGGACTGACAGAGGGGTCAGAAGCTAGGAAGTTCAGCAAGATGCAGCTGAGCAGAGGACTCAGGAAGATGCAACTGGGTAGGGGACTGATACTGGGATCACACTGCATAGGCCTAGGAGAAACGTGCGACCACCAGTTCGATACGGCTTCGAGGATTCGGTGTCATATGCCCTGATGATATCAAATGGAGACCCTTACACCTATGAGGAGGTTGTAGAAAGCCAGAACAGTCATGATAGAGATAGGTGGGTCCAGGCTATGGCAGGAGATGCAGGCTATGGCAGAGAAGATGCAGTTTCTCTATAGGACTAGCATGTGGCAGGTGGTCTAGCTGTCACAAGGAAAGAAATCAATTGATTGCAAATGGGTTTATCGGCGCAAGAAAGGGCCTTCAGAGTAAGGAGGTATCAGGTACAAGGTAGGACTAGTGGCCAGAGGATACTTTCGGAAGGAGGGCTTCGACTACAGAGAGCTTGTGGAAGAATGTGGAGTGGAGCTAGTGAAGGTACACACCAAGGAGAACCCAGCAATGCATTGACAAAGGTTCTTTCACGAGACAGCTTTCGTAGGGATTGCAGCTGATGGACGCGGCGGACGTGCTGAGGCCTTGAAAGCACCAAGGTGAAGATTGTTGGGCTTGGCGTGGTGCTATTAAGGCCCAAGGGGCTAACTTGTTTTGGGTTGGGTTTGAGTCCAAGGGTTGAGATTAAATCAAGTTACGGGTGTACACGGGCTTGGGGATTAGTTTAATCTCATTGGGTTAGTCCATAGGAGTTTTTGTTGAGTCTAGGCCTGGCCCACTTCGTGGATGTATTTAACTCTAGTCGCTAGGGTTTGGATGGAATAGAGAACAGATTCTTTTCTCCCAGAAATCCTTTCTCATCGCAGGGCGACAACCCTATCTTCTCCTCCCTATCTCCTCCTCTCCCTCTTCCTCAACCGTCTTCAAAGAAGCAGCTGGGTTCCAATATCACGTGGAAGGAAGGTGAAGAGGACGTCCAGATCCTTATGTACATGACGGAAGCGGATGCGTGAGGATTCCATGGTTCTTTTGGAATTTTGGAAGCAAGAAAGTAAAGGAATTAATTCCGAAGACGAAGAGTCTCTTCATGGAAGGAATTATGAATTAATTCCAATGTGAGAGGAATTAATTCCAGCAATTCGTGGTCCAACCGTGAGATCGCATGGAAGACCCAGGAGAAGCCGTGAGGCTTCTAGCTACCCAGGCCATGGTGGTAGCCATCAAGGAAGGCCTTGAAGACGCTGTGAAGAGGAGGAAGCTTGTGGAGCCTTGGTGGGAGAGGAGGGCCACGCCGTAAAGAGGAGTCTTGGTGGGACCGAAAGAGTCACGGCAAGGGAAGGAGGAGGACGTTCCAATGGAACGTGAGATCTTCTAGCAAAGGTAAAAAGACTTTAAAATTCTTTTCAAGAAAAGAGATTTTGGTTGGATCAAGAGACTATACACCTAATTATTGATAATAAAAGGATGAAAGTCTAGGGTACTTCTTCAGCGAGGTTTATCCTACTGCTGTTCATCAGGATTAAACCCCAACATAAGATATGATCAAATATCTATTTTTTTTTTCTTTGGAAAGTTGGTAGAAGTTTGTGAATTAGCTCTGCCGTGTTTGAATTAGTTGTGCCACTCATCACGCCAACTCTCACTTAATACCTTCTTCTCGTCCCTTCTCTCTCTCTCTCTCTCTCTCTCTCTCTCTCTCTATATATATATATATATATATATATATATATATATATATATATATATATATATATATATCCGCGCACTTCTCAACTAATTTTTTTTAAAAAAACTCAGTTTTAATAAATTTTGCTGGAAGTGTTTCACTTCTCCCATTATTCCTAAAAAATATAAATAAATGTAGAATTTTGACGGGATGTCAACTGGATAACGATGAAATCATATAGTTGACCAGAGACTTCAAGGCAGTGGGTTACATATCATAGAAAATAATTTAGAAAAAAGCAAAATGCAAGCATGGAAGGATAATTATTCAGGTAGCCAATTAAATAGAAATAAAAAAAACGTGGACATGGTGAGAGGAAGCAAAGTACATCAGTTGGTGAGCGTTCACTCTTGTCAACATTTAACACTTTTTTTTTTACAAGCAGGCGATTACATCACTCTGGCACAAGTCAAATCCAAAATGTCAAAACATAAAATTTGATGAAAGATTACAGGACAAGGGACACCAGCATACCATTCCCACTGACCAAAATAACGAGCCGCAAAAGAAGCAACCCAATCGACCGCTGCATTAGCTTCCCTATAGATATGCCTAATCACTACAGCACACATGCTCTGAGAGAGACCAAGATATCTCTAATCAGGGGATTTAGAGGAGAGTAAGAATCCACATCCCGTCTAATCTACCTAATGACCGAAAGAGAATCTCCCTCAATGATCCGCCTACGATGACCGAGCTGACGAACAACATAAGTAATACCCGCCCAAGCTACCTGGAGCTCCGCCATAGGGACCGAAATATCGTTAGCACTATGTCCACCAGCCGCAAGCAGTTGACCCTCTGGCCCACGAATAACAAACCCAGAACCAGTACAACGATCGGAGACAGAACCATCAAAGTTCACTTTGACGAAACCCGGGGGTGGGGGCTCCCAAGAGATAAATACTGTAGAATGGTGCGCTGCCATAGCAGCAGGGGAGTCCCAGTGATCAAGCCCATCAGTGTGACTATCAGAATGATAGTGATTGTACTTCCAGGCATGACAGCTAGCACGTCGAAGAACAACCTGCGGTAAAACTATCTTCTCAGCAAATACAATCTGGTTCCGAGTCAACCAAATGTGGTAAGCCAAATAGGCAGATAAAACACCCTGACAGTGGGGACCACTCTGAATGGCCATCTGGATAGAATGCAAAAAGGAGAGCCGGGTAGGACCATCCTTCAATAACCAGGGGGTAAAGTGGGTCAGCTGCCAAATCTGAGATGCACAAGAGCACAAAAATATGACATGATCAACTGACTCAATCTGCATCCCACATATCGGGCAGAGAGGCGATAAATCAAGCCCACGATCGGCCAAAAGGCTACAGGTAGGTAGACAGTCCCACCAAAGCTTCCACAAGAAAAGCTGGGTCCTAGGATGCACTGGCAACCGCCAAATCCAAGCAGTATTTCCAAGGCTCGAGGTCGAGGAACGAAGACGGGCAACCAGATCCCTTGTAGGGGCACAAGGAAGACAGGAACGACGCCACAGTCTTGTATTTGGGCCAGCAGAATGAGGAAGAGGCATGGCAAGGATACGGTGCGCAAGCTCCGGACCACACAGCCGAGACACCAAAGGACCATTCCAGCCAGCATTCCCCTGGCAAATCAAAGAAGAAACTTGCATAGGGGGTTCAATTTCAGAGCTGATAAATGTCGGCCAACGAACCAGAGGGAGATCCGTAACCCAAGAGTTCTGAATAACATCAACTGAAGTCCCATCCCCAATCATGCAGTGGATATCAGCCATAATGGTAGGAGCAGCCTGGCAGATGGCACGCCAAAAGAAGGAACATCCACGGGAGGGGCAGATAACTAAGTCAGAAGTCCAGCCCCCATATTTGCCACGCATAATAGAACTCCAAAAACATTGAGGATCCAGCAGGAATCTGGAAGCATGCCTCACAAAAAGATCCTCACGATGGAGAACCAAGGACTGAATGCCAAGTCCCCCCTCAGAAGTAGGTAAACAGACACTATCCCAGGCCAAAAGATGCAGACCATGACCCCCTTGCATGGATCCCCAAAGAAAGTCCTTAATCCGTCTCTCAACCCGATGGAGACAGGTAATCGGGACCATAGCATTGGACAACAGATAGAGAGGCATGGACGTGAGGATAGATCGGATCAAAGTAATGCGGCCCATCATAGAAATACCAGAAACCTGCCATCGGTCCAATCGAGCCGAAATCCGACGATCAAGGTCTCCAAAGTCCTGCTGACGAGGCCGCCGACCCGAAATAGGGATACCAAGATAGTTCAGGCGGTCAGAAACCGAGGAGATCCCTAATAACTGAGAAATGGCAGTACGACACTGGGGAGAGGTCGATGGACTAAAGCAAAGAGAGGATTTCTGCAGGTTAACCCGTTGCCCCGAATTCCAGCAGTAGGACTGAATGATAGAAGAAAAGGTGTATGCATTCTGAATAGAATCTGGACTAACCAAAATACAATCATCAGCAAATAAAAGGTAGGTAAGAGGAGGTCCTGAGGGCTCGGGCATATAAGGCCGCAACACCAACGACCGAACCGCCTGATGTAAAGCACACAACAAATCATCAGCACATAGCACAAAGAGGAACGGCGAGAGAGGGCAACCTTGCCGAAGACCAACAGCAGAGGAGAAAAATCCGTCGGACTACCATTGATAATAATAGAGAAGGTAGGCCCTTGGACACAAGCCATAACCCAATCAATGAATAGGTCCGCAAATCCAAACACCCTCAGCGTATGTTGCAGAAAAACCCAGCTCATCCTATCATAAGCTCTTTCCATATCAAGCTGGATTGCCATAAGAGAATGACGACGAGTGGCACGCTGAAGGTCATGCATAAACTCCTGGGCAATAAGAGCATTATCAGTGATACTGCGCCCACGAATGAAGGCACCCTGCTCCGAAGCAATGAGACGGGGAATCATGCCCTACAGTCTAGTAACCAAGATCCGAGCGCATACTTTATATAGGGTAGTACACAAGCTAATCAGCCTGAAGTGCTGGGGGAGCAACACATTAGCTCTTTTCGGAACAAGGGCAAGAAAGGTCCGTGCCAATCAGGAGGAATAGATCTAGCAGAAAAAACATACTGAATAGCCAATATAACATCATGCCCAACTATATCCCAATAATAGCGGAAAAGAAAGGCAGAAAGCCATCAGGACCAGGAGCTTTGTCAGGAGCCAAAGCCCAAACCACTGAACGAATCTCCTCCAGCAAAATCTCTCGAACCAGAAGACCATTTTCACTCTCAAAAACCCTGGCAGTCCGGATAGCAGAGATAATGGGGGAATCAAAACCAGACACCTCCGACCATCAAGACTGAAAGAACTGGAAAACTTGCTCCGAATAGCCCCATCTTCTACAAGGACGTTACCAGCCTCATCCCTCATACACCGGATCCGATTAGCAGCACGCCTAGCAACAGTAGCCTGATGAAAGAACCTAGTATTTCTATCACCATCCTTAATCCACTGTATCCGGGACTGCTGCCTCTAGTAAATCTCCTGCTGACGGAGCAAGGAGTGATGCAACGCCAAACACCTTCTAAGAGACAGAAGATCAGAATCAGATAAAACTCCCTCCGCATCCTCCTTCGCCTGCAAGGTAGTAATGTCCCCTCAACATCCTGAACTTGCTGCATGAGGTCCCCCACCTCTCTTCTAGACCACCCCAATAGCCTACGTTTATAAGCTCTAAGCGGCGAGAGAGATGGTAAGCAGAGTTCCCTCTAACTGGCATCCGCTACACCTGATTTATCAAATACCGAGTCGACGAATAACAGGAACAAAACTGCTCAAACCTAAAAGCCCCTCTCTGATAAGAAGACAATTCTGTAGAAATAAGAAGGGGACAATGGTCTGACGCAATACGTGGGAGATGAGTAGTAGTGACACAGAAAAGGACTGCATCCAGGAAGGGGAAGCCAAAGCCCAATCCAACCGCTCCCATACCCTTGCAGTACCATTCCGATTATTGCACCAAGTAAACTGCGGACCCGAGAAGCCTAGATCAAGAAGACCAACTGCAGATATAAAGGAACGAAACTCTATGGAGTTCGGAGAATCAACAAAACGACGTCCCCGCGCTTCTCAGTAGCATCAACAATACAGTTGAAATCACCAGCAACTATGGTCGGGAACCCTTGTCCTAACAAAGTAAGAATCTCCGACCAAAGATCGTGCCGCTGGTGAAAATCAGTGCTGGCATAGACACCCAAAAGCATCCAGGGCGGAGTGATACCCTCCGAAATAACCAAGGCCACCTACTTGTGACATTGGTGAAACACATCAACACGAATAGCAGGGTTCCGCCAAAGAGCCATAATACCCCCAGAGAGCCCATTAGCTTCCATAGCATAGGAAGACCAATTGCGGGAAATACGCCTCCGAAACCGCTGAAGACTAAGACCCGACAACCGAGTTTCTAATAAAACACATATATCAAAATGATGATTTTGTAAAAGCCTTCCAAAGGAGGACCGAAAAGAAGGTTTCAATGCTCCACGAACATTCCAAATAAGGATCTTCATAACAAACAAAAAGACAAGAAGCCTAGGCTTCAGTCTGGTCCCCCGATATTACCATATCTGTGTTGGCTCCTGAATCTAAACTCTATATCTGGAATCCCTGATCCGGCAACTGACACACTGATTGGATAATAGGTACCGTCTGAGCAGACTCTATGGGAGCAACTTCACTCTGATCCTTAGGCGGAGATTCACCTCCCCGAGAGACAGAGGGGGATCTAGCTAAGGCATCTTTCAGTGCTAGGACAGCAGACTCATGATCATCCAATCCCTGAGTGAGGTCAGTCCCCATAGGATTATCAGCAACCCTGGATGGGCCCTTACCTGCAGAAGTAGCCCGGCCTTTACCTTTACCATTAGAATCCTTAGGGGACACTCGAGGCCCAATGCCCTCAACAGCCCTAGCCCGCTTCAGAGAGGCTGGATTGGCATCCACCCGGACCTTAGAGCGTCCGGCCCAACGATCCAATCCAATGAGAGAAAAGGGATTAAAAGTCACCTTCTCACCCTCATTCAGATGAGACCCACTGAGAGGAGGAGACTTAGCACTCAGAGTCCCTGGGGAATTAATATTCAGCTCATTTGAATGTTTAGCCATAAAATGGAACACAACTTCAGAGGAGCTTCCCTTCTCAATCTGAACCACAGAATGGTTCTTTCTCCTGCTCCCCTTCAAGGACTTCTGATAATTGGAGGGAAGACCATCATGCAAAGATCCCTCAGTTGAGCCCAC
>UESW01004105.1:523262-545136 GCA_900491605.1 Calamus simplicifolius
AGGGAAAGATCCAGAGCCTTTCCCTACGATATTTTGGAAATCGTAGGGAAAGGCTATATAAACTTTTGGAGGCAAAATCTCCCTCCAAAATTTATCTGGAAAAGCCTTTCCCTACGATTTTTAAAAAATCGTAGGGAAAGATCTGGATATTTCCTACGATTTTTTGAAAATCGTAGGGAAAGGCTTTTTATTTTTCTAAAAAGTCTTTTCCTACGATTTTCAAAAAAATCGTAGGGAAAGGTCAATAGTCTTTCCTTACATAGGGAAAGAATGCATACTTTTACCTACGATTTTTATGAAAATCGTAGGGAAAGACAGCCAACCTTTCCCTACGAATTTAATAAAAATCGTAGGAAAAACCCTTTTTTTCAAGAAATCCAACCCTTTCCCTATGATTTTCACGAAAATAGTAGGGAAAGGCTATATACCTTTTCTAAAATCAAATTTTATATTACTATATTTATATTAATTATTATTTACATATATATATAGTAAATATGTATTTATATATAATACATAAAAATAAAATATATTATATAATATTTTTATATAACAAAATAATTACTTATTATAATATTGTTGTATACTATAATTTATTATGTATTATCATATTGTTAATAAAATTATTAATCTATATTGTAATACATAATGTATATAGAACATGTTATAAAGTTATTATAATAATATAGAATATATTATATATAATAAATATTATTATGCAATATAATATTAAATAAAAATATTATTATGTATATATCTTTTTTTAGTTATCCTTTTAAAAGATATTTTTTATGATAAATATAAGAAATAAAAAAGTAATTTTTATTTCTATTTAATTACCAAAAGTAATTTGTAAAGATAAAAAAATAGAAAATAAAATCTATTTTTTATAAAATAAAGAAAAAAAATGTTGTTAGAAATCAAATGCAGTCAATGCAGCGAACGAAGGGATATCATTCGTGAATTGCTGCTATCGATCTCTAGGATGGTTGATTGAATTTAATTAAATTCAATTCAATGCTACAGATAAGGTGGCCGGAGCCCATTACCCGAACCTGTTGCGCGCTTTGTGCACCGGAGTCTATTGTACAAAGACTAATCCATGATCTTGATTGTCGATGATAGATCTGACGATTGCGATCCATCCGATCGAAGACGATCCGATGGTTGCGATCGATCCAAGCCATGATCTTGATCGGCGATGATCGATCCAACGATTGCGATCCATCCGATCAGAGACGATCTGACAGTTGCAATCGCTCCAAGCCATGATCTTGATTGGCGATGATAGATCCGACGATTGCGATCCATCCGATCGAAGACGATCCGATAGTTGCGATCGATCCATGCCATGATCTCGATTGGCGATGATCGATCCGATGATTGCGATCCATCCGATCAGAGACGATCTGACAGTTGCAATCGCTCCAAGCCATGATCTTGATTGGCGATGATAGATCTGACGATTGCGATCCATTCGATCGAAGACGATCCGATGGTTGTGATCGATCCATGCCATGATCTCGATTGGCGATGATCGATCCGATGATTGCGATCCATCCGATCAGAGACGATCTGACAGTTGCAATCGATCCAAGCCATGATCTTGATCGGCGATGATAGATCCGACGATTGCGATCTATCCGATCGGAGACGATCTGATGGTTGCGATTGATTCAAGCCATGATCCCGATTGGCGATTATCGATCCGACCGTTGCGATTCATCCGATCGGAGACGATCCGACGGTTGCGATCATAGTAATCACTCCTGCATCATTAATATAATGCTTAATGGGCATGAAAATTACATTTAGAGCCAAATATTATTGAGTTTTAAATATGAATAACAATAAAAAAATATTTTAATACGGATCCTTTCCCTACGATATTTAAAAAAATGGTAGGGAAATCCAACCTTTCCCTACGAGTTTTAATAAATCGTAGGAAATCCAATATTTCCCTACGTTTTTTTGAAACTCGTAGGGATTGATTTTTACCTACGATTTTTACTGAAATCGTAGGGAAAAGTTCATTTACCTACGATATTTTTAAAAATCGTAGGTAAAGGTTTTGATATTTATTTAAAATTCAAAAAGTTTTACCATAATTTTTTTGAAAATAATTTATTTCCCTACGATTTTTAAAAATCGTAGGGAAAGACTAGTTTAGGAAATTAAATTTATTTTATTTTAATTTTTTTTTTTGGAGGCAAAACTTCCGCCAAAATTTATTTTCTCAAGAATCCTTTCCCTACGATTTTCATAAAAATCGTAGGGAAAAATAATTTCTAAATGGTTTTGAAAATTATTTTTTAATAAAAATATGAAATTGTTTCCCTACGATTTGTTAATAATCGTAGGGAAAGGAAGGGTTGTAAACTAAAATCACGATATCGCTTTAAATTTAAGTCCGCGCGGCCTCCTCGACCACCACCTCCCCAGCGCCGCCGCCTCCTCCTCGCCTACTCCACCCACCGCGACCTCTCCTCCTCCCTCCTCCTCTTCGACGGGAGCCCCCTCCTCCATGGCGGTGCCTTCCTCTGGAACGCTCTCTCCCGCGCCCTCTCCACCGCCGGCCTCCCCGTGGACGCCCTCGCAGTCTACAACCGGATGCTTCACCGCGGCGTCCGCCCCGACGACCGCACCTTCCCCTTCGCCCTCACCGCCGCTTCCGCCGCCGCCGCCGCCCGGAAGGGTAGGGAGCTCCATGGCTCCGTTGTGAAATTTGGTTTCGAGGTCGACCTCTTCGTCGGCAATAATCTATTGGCCTTTTACGGCGCCATCAAGCCTTTTGCGACGCCCAACAGGTGTTCGATGAAATGCCCCACCGAGATATCGTCTCGTGGAACTCCATCATTTCGCTGTCCTCCACTAACGGGTTATTCTCGGATGCGATGTATTGGTTTCTGGACTTCAAAAGATCGGGCCTTGAGGTGAATGCAGTCACTTTAGTAAGTATTCTGCTGGCTTGTGCTGCAGCGCAATATGAGATTTTTGGGAAGGGAATTCATGGGTATGCGATCAAGGTTGGTTTGGATTCAGTAGTTACGGTAGGTAATGCGTTCATCGATGTGTATGGCAAGTGGGGACTCCATGGCTTCAATGCGAGCTTTTCATATCATGCCAGAGAAAATAATGTTTCTTGGAACTCTATTATTGCTAGTTTTGTTCATGTTGCTATAATTTTTACAGGATAATCTTTCTAGGGGGAATATTGGAGCAGTTAAGGTTCTCTGGGAGCTATTGCCTGGGAGACTTCAGTTCATTTATGGGACGGTATAACTATTCCCATGGAGGACATAGGGACCTCCCCTGTCTCTCATTCAGTCTCTACCAAGCTTTAGAAAATAGAATTTCCAACTTGCACTATTTTCTGTGAGATCTTAGATGCAACTCCCTGCTTAAGATTTTTTTTAACTGTTATTGCTGGGATGGGATCTGATCTTTTTGGCTCTTATGCTGAGTCTTCCTGTGCTGCCCTTGTTGTTGCTTCAATCTAATCCTTTGGAATCAACCATGATTTTACTGCGATGTGCTATCCGTTGCTTATTAGCTCTATAGGTATCATTGTTTGTTTGATCACTACACTGTTTGCAACTGACTTCTATGATATGAAATAAAGGCAGTGAAGGAGATTGAGCCTGCACTGAAGAAGCAGCTTATAATCTAAACTTCTCTTATGACCATTGGCATTGCAATTATCAGTTGGATTGCCCTCCCATCTAGCTTCACAATCTTCAATTTTGGCTCCCAGAAGCAAGTGACAAACTGGTAAGTAATTTATGTTCTTTTGCTTGGAGGTGGTTATTTTTTGATGCTTATCTAATGATGATTTGGAATGTTATCTCTAGGCAGCTGTTCTTCTGTGTTGCAGTTGGTCTATGGGCTGGGCTGGTTATTGGCTTTGTCACCGAGTACTACACAAGCAATGCATACAGGTGAAACTTCTCTTTTTTTATGAGTTGTGACAGATTATTTTTGTATTCGCTGTCTCTTCTTGCTCGCTGCTTGATGATCATGTAAGTTGATCAATGGAAAATGCCATGAACCTCTTTTAATTTCTTAATTTTTACCTACGGTTTTAGAGTTTTTTTTTTTTGTAGGAAAAGAAAATATTAAAAATTATTATTAGCTATTTTTTCTACGTTTTTAAGAAAATTCATAGGTATAGATATGGATAAAAAATATATTTTTTTGATTTTTTATATGATTTTGAGGTTTTTCGTAGGGAAACAATCATTAAATATTATTATTAGCCAATTTTTCCCTACGATTTTAGGGTTTTTCGTAGGGAAAGAAATTATTAAAATTATTATTAGCCAATTTTTTCCTACGATTTTAAGAAAAATCGTAGGGAAAGAAGTGGATAAAAAAAATTCTTGATTTTTTCCCTACGATTTTGAAGTTTTTCGTAGGGAAAGAATCATTAAAAATTTTTATTACCTAACGTTTCCCTACGAGTTTAAGGTAAATCGTAGGGAAAGATGTGTATAAAAAAAATTTTTTTCCTATTTTTCCCTACGATTTTAGGGTTTTTCATAGGGAAAAAATTTTCTAAAAATTATAATTAGCCAATTTTTCCCTACGATTTTAAGACAAATCGTAGGGAAAGGTATTGATAAAAATATATTTTTTGATTTTTCCCTACGATTTTTAAATTTCGTAGGCAATAGTTTTTAAAATTTAAATTTGAATTTCAAATTCTTCTCATTCTTTCCCTACGAATTATGATCTTTACCTACGAAAAAAATCGTAGGGAAAAGGTCTGATCTATGCCTACAATTTTTAAAAGTCGTAGGCAAAGGCTTTCCCTACGCACTTTTCCCAACGATTTTTTTATACTTTTGCCTACGACAGAAATCGTAGGGAAAGGCTTTACCTACGATTTTTTTCTCTTTCCCTACGAAAAAATCGTAGGCAAAAGTTGATTTTTTTGTAGTGTGCATACCCACAGCCAAATCCAAACTGGAATCATTATGGTAATCCTCCACCACCCAAATCCAAACTGGAATCATTATGGTAATCCTCCACCACCTTATGATTATGAATACAAAACTTCCAGTTTTGGTAACGGCACTATTGGAGGCACTATTGGAAACCACGGCAATCAAAAGATAGATAACGTGAAGAATGGGATGTTAAAATATAATGGTTGTTAGTTTTTTATATTTTATTTTATTTTATTTAGTTGAGTTGGGCTTTTAAATAATGAGCCTATCTTTTTATCTTTTGGTGGGATAGCCTTAGATGGATAAGATCATAAGAGGATTATGCTTATCCGTAGAAACAAGAAGCAATATTTATATGGTGATGTGCTTAATGAAACGAAATAGATCAATTTTTCTTCTTAAGAGAAAACCCTTCTTCTACCTTGATTTCTCTTCCCAAAAATAATCTGAGTTGGAAACAATCCCAACAAAAATTAGTATCAGAGCCAGATTCCCCGACGAAGAAACAAGAAAGAAAAGAAATCTTGCTTTCTTGATTTTGTAGATGGTAACGAAGGCGAAGGAAGCCGGTGAAGGCGAGGAGGACGAAAAGACCAAGCAGTGCTTTCCTTCCATGCATAGCTGACGAGTTCTTCCACCAGGTTCTTTGATCTTGCAATTTCCTCTTTCCAAAGCAAAAAAAAAAGGATATCGGTGACGTTGTGCTTGAAGCAGCCGTGTGGTTGACCGCCTAGGAGATTGACTTCCCTTGGCGTTAGAGAACAGCCAAGTTTCAAGACTCCTTGGCATTAGAGAACAGCCTCCAATACACAACAAAAAATTGGTGCAGAAGAAAAAGAAGGCAACAATTCTGTAACTGATCGAAGACGTGCTCCCGCGGTCTTCTTTTGTTTTTCCAAGGCCACTTGACGAGCTCTTCACGGACTCAGCCGAAAGCAACAAAACGCGACGGCCTTCATGGAAAGACTCCTGTCTCAAGAAGCCAGGGATCTTCCTTCCCCAAAGGCAATCTCCAAAGCAACAACAAGGTTTGACTGCCCCTTTGACTTCCCATCAACCGGTTCTTTAATATCTGTTTTCCAAAGAAACGGTTGGCGTTAGCGAATAGCTGCATATCACAAGCTTCTTTTAGGCGGGTATTTTGTAAAAAAAAAAAAAAATTAGAAAAGGAAAGCCCATCTTGCCTATTTCATGAGGTGATCAACAAAGAAGCGGTGAAGAAAAAATTGCTACAAAAAAATTCATGGCAATCCCAAGCAATATGGTATGAATATCCACCAACCTTCTATCCCTATTTTTGATGGAGAAAATTATGATTATTGGAGCATCAAGATGAAAACCCTTTTTATTTCACAAGAAGTATGGGATCTAGTTGAGAACGGGTATGAAGACCCAGTTAATCTAGCTAATAATCAAAAGGAGCAACTGAAGGACTACAAAAAGAAGGATACCAAAGCCCTGTTCTTCATCCAACAAGCTGTATCTGAGAAAATTTTTCCCAGAATTATTAGAGCCACCAAATCAAAGGAGGCATGGGATATCTTGCAGAAGGAATTTCAAGGCAACAAAGGAAGACGATAACAACGGAAGCGATATGGCCAGATTCAATCCCTCGTTTGGCTTTATTGGGTTTTCAAATCATCCCGCCTCGTCTCGCTAGCCGCATGGCCCCCTACCATAGGTTGGCTCGCCTCGAGGAATGCCCAGCGCGTGGTGCGGCAAGCCTCCGGAAATGATGGGACCCTGCTGACGTCGCCATAATGAGAGGTAATGATGATGCGGCTTTTTGCGCAGACATCGAAGGGCCAGTTTTCTCTCGAGGTCGATCATGGCGGGCACAGTGTGCGGAGGGCCGCCTTCTTACATTCCCCAGGCCGTCAACATAAAAGATGTGGACGGGGATCAGCCACGTGGAGAACACCCCTTGCGCCTCAACGGTGGGACCGGCTTCGCCTCAGGGGTGAGGGGGCATCTGATATGACTGATCCTGCATCGTCAAATAAAAGGTAACAGCGGCTAATGGAGATCACCATCTTCGACCCCGAGACCCCCTCCGGTCTCGGGGTGCACCAGCATCATCCCGCCCCCGGGACCCCTTCCGATCTCGGGGTGGGATCTTCATCTCATGACCCCGAACCCCCTCCGATCTCGGGGTGCACCAGCATCATCCCACCCCCAGGACCCCTTCCGGTCTCGGGGTGGGATCATCATCTCTTGACCCCGAGACCCCCTCCGGTCTCGGGGTGTACCGGCATCATCCCACCCCAGGACCCCTTCCGGTCTCGGGTGGATCTTCATCTCTTGACCCCGAGACCTCCTCCGGTCTCGGGGTGCACCGGCATCATCCTGCCCCTGGGACCCCTTTCGGTCTCGGGGTGGGGATCTTCATCTCTTGACCCCGAGACCCCCTCCGGTCTCGGGGTGCACCGGCATCATCCCACCCCCGGGACCCCTTCCGGTCTCGGGGTGGGATCTTCATCTCTTGACCCCGAGACCCCCTCCGGTCTCGGGGTGCACCGGCATCATCCCACCCCCGGGACCCCTTCCGGTCTCGGGGTGGGATCTTCATCTCTTGACCCCGAGACCCCCACCGGTCTTGGGGTGCACCGGCATAATCCCACCCCCGGGACCCCTTCCGGTCTCGGGGTGGGGATCTTCATCTCTTGACCCAGAGACCCTCTGGTCTCGGGGTGCACCGGCATCATCCTACCCCCGGGACCCCTTCCGTCTCGGGGTGGGATCTTCATCTCTTGACCCCGAGACCCCCTCCGGTCTCGTGGTGCACCAGCATCATCACCCCCGGGACCCCTTCCGGTCTCGGGGTGGGATCATCATCTCTTGACCCCGAGACCCCCTCCGGTCTCGGGGTGCACCAGCATCATCCCACCCCCGGACCCCTTCCGGTCTCGGGGTGGGATCATCATCTCTTGACCCCGAGACCCCCTCCGGTCTCGGGGTGCACCGGCATCATCCCACCCCCGGGACCCCTTCCGGTCTTGGGGTGGGATCTTCATCTCTTGACCCCGAGACCCCCTCCGGTCTCGGGGTGCACCAGCATCATCCCACCCCCAGGACCCCTTCCGGTCTCGGGTGGGATCATCATCTCTTGACCCCGAGACCCCATCCGGTCTCGGGGTGCACCGGCATCATCCCACCCCCGGGATCCCTTCCGGTCTCGGAGTGGGATTTCATCTCTTGACCCCAAGACCCCCTCCAGTCTCGGGGTGCACCAGCATCATCCCACCCCCGGGACCCCTTCCGGTCTCTGGGTGCACGGCATCATCCCACCCCCAGGACCCCTTTCGGTCTCGGGGTGGGGATCTTCATCTCTTGACCCAGAGACCCCCTCCGGTCTCGGGGTGCACCGGCATCATCCCACCCTCGGGACCCCTTCCGGTTTTGGGGTGGGGATCTTCATCTCTTGACCCAGAGGCCCCCTCCGGTCTCGGGGTGCACCGGCATCATCCCACCCCCGGGACCCCTTCCGGTCTCGGGGTGGGATCTTCATCTCTTGACCCCGAGACCCCCTCCATCTCGTGGTGCACCAGCATCATCCCCCCCGGGACCCCTTCCGGTCTCAGGGTGGGATCATCATCTCTTGACCCCGAGACCCCTCCGGTCTCGGGATGCACCAGCATCATCCCACCCCGGACCCTTCCGGTCTCGGGGGGGATCATCATCTCTTGACCCCGAGACCCCCTTCGGTCTCGGGGTGCACGGCATCATCCACCCCCGGGACCCCTTTCGGTCTCGGGGTGGGATCTTCATCTCTTGACCCCGAGACCCCGTCCGGTCTCGGGGTGCACCAGCATCATCCCGGGACCCCTTCCAGTCTCGGGGTGGGGATCATCATCTCTTGATCCCGAGACCCCCTCCGGTCTCGGGGTGCACCGGCATCATCCCACCCCCGGGGCCCCTTCCGGTCTTGGGGTGGGATCTTCATCTCTTGACCCCAAGACCCCCTCCGGTCTCGGGGTGCACCAGCATCATCCCACCCCCGGGACCCCTTCCGGTCTCGGGGTGGGATCATCATCTCTTGACCCCGAGACCCCCTCCGGTCTCGGGGTGCACCGGCATCATCCCATCCGGGACCCCTTCCGGTCTCGGGGTGGGATCATCATCTCTTGACCCCGAGACCCCCTCCGGTCTCGGGGTGCACCGGCATCATCCCACCCCCGGGACCCCTTCCGGTCTCGGGGTGGGATCATCATCTCTTGACCCCGAGACCCCCTCCGGTCTCGGGGTGCACCAGCATCATCCCCCCCGGGACCCCTTCCGGTCTCGGGGTGGGATCTTCATCTCTTGACCCCGAGACCCCCTCCGGTCTCAGGGTGCACCGGCATCATCCCACCCCCGGGACCCCTTCCGGTCTCGGGGTGGGATCATCATCTCTTGACCCCGAGACCCCCTCCGGTCTCGGGGTGCACCAGCATCATCCCCCCCTGGGACCCCTTCCGGTCTCGGGGTGGGGATCTTCATCTCTTGACCCCGAGACCCCCTCTGGTCTCGGGTGCACCGGCATCATCCCACCCCCGGGACCCCTTCCGGTTTCGGGTGGGGATCTTCATCTCTTGAGCCCGAGACCCCCTCCGGTCTCGGGTGCACCGGCATCATCCCACCCCCGGGACCCCTTCTGGTCTCGGGGTGGGATCGTCATCTCTTGACCCCGAGACCCCCTCCGGTCTCGGGGTGCACCAGCATCATCCCACCCCCGGAACCCCTTCCGGTCTCGGGATGGGATCACTATATCCCTACCCCAAGATCCTCCTCCGGTCTCGGGGTACGTGGGTATCATCAACGATTAGCATGCAGTTCAACCGTTGAAAGGAATGACAGCTCCGGGCCACATGGTGCACCCACGTGATTCTCCGTACGCCCGTGATTGCACCCCGTTACGGAGGCCATGCCTCATAACGGCGTATGGCGCACTGCATGTCCCTGTGCGTGGCGGTGCTCCGTTACGGCGTATGATTCGCTACCGCTTGCGACTGTGCGCGGTCATATCAAACAACGGCACGCACCGAATGCCATCGCAGCTGTTAGACACGTGTGATATCACGATTGACAGGTAGTATGGGATGCCTCCGGCATGCATAGCGATGGTACGACGGCGATCTTTTGAAACAGTAAGATAGGATATTCGGACAGGTATAAAGCATGTGCCTGCACTGTAAGTAGGGATCCGAACTCTGGTTTTCTAGTTTTTCTTCCTCCTAGCAAAACCTAACTGCCTCAGCTCCTTTTCGCTGAGCGGTTCTTTGTCTGAACCCAAGTGACTGACTTGAGCGTCGGAGGGTCCCTACCGGAACCACCGGTCTTTGGTGACTTTTCTTGCAAGGGTCCGAGGAGAAGGACGTCCGTCTTCCCCGACGTTTGAAGAAGGTGACTTGGCGTCATCAGATTGGCGCGCCAGGTAGGGGGGAAGAAAAGAAAGACATCGAACCAGCAGCTTACTTTTCCCTCTCTTCAAGCTCTTGAAGCCATGGTGATGACCCGGACGAAGGGAGTTTCAGCCGGTCGCGCTGGGGGGCAGCGCCGCGGGGCCGATCCACCCGCGGAGGCCCCCCCCGGCTCTTGCAGCCAGTATTTCGGAGCTGCTGCACCCCCGGGGGGCAGGGCCTTCTGTTCCTTAGGACGATGCTCCCGTGCCTGCTCCGCAACAGCTCCAGGAGGATCGATTTACTGTCCTGGCCATGCAAGTCCAGTCTTTGGCGGCGGTGGTTCAGGGCCTACAGCACCAGCAGGTGGCCATGCAGCAGCCAGAGCCGAATCCGTCTATCCCGGGGTGGTGCAGCCCAGCCAGCATTCCTCCCGGAGATCGCCGGTTCCTGTGGATCATCACCATCGATCTCCGGTCAAGCCTCATCACCGTGAAGCTTCTAAGAGACATCGGTCTCCTTCCCACCACGCTAGTGTCTCTCCTAAGCGGCGGCATGGGAAGGAGGCGGAGCACCCCCGCCGGCATCGCCGCCCCCGTTCTCCTTCTTCGAATCTTCGGGGGAGGGCTCCTTTGATGGCCGGATGCCTCGTCGAGCCAAGCGTCGACTCAAGGAGTGTAACCAGAAGCTGGAGGAGCTTAGCCGTCGGATCACCCACCTGCCAGAAACAGACTACGACAACCTCCCTTGTCTCGTCGCATCATGGAGGAGCCCATCTCCACCAGATTCCGCCTTCCTCAGCTAGATCCATACGATGGGACCACAGACCCCTGGACCATTTGGAGAGCTATAAGGTACTCATGCAAGTCCAGGGGGCCACTGATTCACTTATGTGCATTGCCTTCCCGGCCACCCTGAAGAAGGCTGCTCGAGCTTGGTACTCTCGTCTGCCGCCACGAAGCATCGACTCCTTCCGCAGTTGGAGAGGGCTTTCTTGGCCCATTTTGATGCCTGCCGGAAGATTCCAAGGGTGGCGGACAGTCTCTTTGCCGTCTAGCAGAAGAATGGCGAGTCCCTGCGGGACTATGTCGCTCGGTTTAAAGAAGCAGCTCTGGAGGTCTACAACCTGGAAGACTCGGTGGCTACCTTGGCCTTGAAGCTGGGGCTCCGCCCTTCTCGCTTCGCGTACTCTCTTGACAAAAAGCTGCCGGACTCTTACTCTGAGCTTCTTATCCGGGCCCAGAAGTATATCCGGGCGGATGAGGCCAACTTTTCCCAGCACGAGGCTGGTGGGAGTGTCCCCAAGAAGCCGGCCCGGCGGAGCCTGCAGAAGTTCACCCCAGGAGACCTAAGCCTCCTCGCCGGTCAGACAACCGCCCCCGAGCCCCTGCACCAAGAGACGGACCTTACACCCCATTGCTCGCCCCGATATCTCAGATCCTGCTCAAGATTGAAGGGGAGTCTTATCTGCAGCGCCCTCCTCCCATCAACCCGAAGATCCCCGGAACAAGAACCTCTACTGCCGCTACCACCGGGACCACGGCCACGACATCGACGACTGCCGTCAGCTGAAGAAGGCTATTGAAGACCTTATCCAGCGGGGCCACCTGGGAAAATTCGTTCAGAGGAACAACCCGGGAGCTCCTGGCCCGTCAGCGCCCCCACTACCGGTGGTCGACAATGCCCTACGGAGAAGACGGTAGCGATGATTTCCTGGGGGCAGGAGGCCCGTCGAAGAGACCAAGAGGGGAGGGGGAGTTGGAGTCTGTAATTCCTTTCTTCAAAAAGGACTTAGATGGGGTAGTGAATAAAAATGATGATAGTCGTCGTGTCTATGACGATCGCTAAGCATCCTGTAAAAAGAATTTTAGTTGACAGTGGGAGTTTCGTAGATGTTTTGAACTACGATGCCTTTGTTCGTATGAACTTGTCACCTGATCTGCTTCGACCTATCACCATGCCTCTGATGGGATTCACAGGAGATTCTATAAAAGTTGAGGGGGAGGTCACTCTCCCTGTGATGGCTGGGACAACCCCGTGCAGAGCACTGTTCTCATGAAGTTCTTGGTGGTTCGCGTGCCCCTCGCATACAACGCGATCCTCGGGTGGCCCAAGCTCAACCTCTTGGATGCTGTCATATCCACTAAGAGGCTCCTCGTGAGGTTCCCCACCAGCAGAGGAGTCGGGAGATGCGGGGAGAGCAGAATCCGCCAACACTTTGCTATCACTTGGCCCCTAGTCCATAGGGGACGGCACCTGCACCGACACCTGAGACGCTTGACCCGCGAGACTTGGAGAAAAGGGGTGAGCCAGCCGAGCGGCTGCTTGCTTTTCCCCTCGGGGAGGACTCTGCGAACGGTCCAGATTGGAGCCTTACTTCCTGAGGAGGCTCGTGACCGACTCCTCACCTTTCTGCGGGCCAATGCAGACGTCTTCGCATGTCGGCGTCCGACATGCCGGGGATTCCAGAGGAGGTGATCACGCATCAGCTTAACATTCAGCCGGGGTGTCGGCCTATCCAGCAGAAGAAAAGGAGTTTTGCCCCTGACCGACAAAAGGCCATGGATGAGGAGGTGCGGAAGCTGCTGGCGGCCGGTCACACCGCGAGGTGCATTACCCGGACTGGCTAGCGAATGTCGTAATGGTTCGCAAGGCCAGTGGGAGTTGGAGGATGTGCGTGGACTTCACCGACCTCAACAAGGCCTGCCCTAAAGACAGCTTCCCGCTGCCCCGAATCGATCAGCTGGTGGATGCCACGTCCGGGCATGAGACTCTTAGTTTCATGGATGCGTTCTCGGGGTATAATCAAATCAAGATGAACCCGGCGGATGAAGAAGCAACTTCCTTTATCACAGAAAAGGGGGTTTATTGTTACAGGGTGATGCCTTTTGGGTTGAAAAATGCCGGGGCCACTTATCAAAGATTGATGAATAAGGTCTTTGAGGATCAGCTAGGGCGCAACATGGAGGTGTATGTGGATGACATGCTGACCAAGAGCACCAGTGCAGCGGACCATGTCGCTGACCTCGAGGAGACTTTCAACAACTTGCGCCGGTATCGGATGAAGCTTAACCCCCACAAATGCGCCTTTGGAGTGGCAGCAGGCAAGTTCCTGGGTTTTATGGTGACTCAGCGAGGGATCGAAGCCAACCCTGACAAGATCAGGGCTATCTTGGAGATGAGGCCTCCAGCCAACAAGAAGGAGGTGCAACGCCTGACGGGAGGGTGGCGGCCTTGATTCGTTTCATGTCAAGGTCGGCAGAAAGGTGCCTGCCCTTCTTTAAGGCGCTGCGCAAGGTCAACGGGTTCGAATGGACAAAGGAGTGTCAGGGTGCCTTCGAGGAGTTGAAGCAGTTTCTATCCACTCCCCCGCTATTGTCCAAGCCTAAGAATGGAGAAGAGCTCTTCCTATATCTTGCAGCCTCCCCTAAGGCTGTCAGCTCTGTGCTCGTGCGCATGGATGCCGATGGGGTTCAGAAGCCAATCTATTACACCAGCAAAGTACTCCATGACGCTGAGACCAGGTACTCAAGAACCGAGAAGATTATTTTTGCCTTGGTGGTCTCTGCTCAATGCTTCCGACCTTACTTCCAAGCTCATCCCATCGTGGTGCTCACGGACCAGCCTCTTCGAACCATCTTATCTCGCCCCGACACCTCCGGTCGGTTGGCCAAATGGGCCATTAAACTGAGTTTGATCTGTCCATCCGGCCAAGGTCAGCCATGAAGTCTCAGGTGTTGGCTGATTTCTTGGTCGAGTGTTCCTGGACCGAGAGAGATATGGAGGGGGTGCGACCAGAGGAGTGTGTGGACCCTCCCTCAACTGAGGAGGCGGAGGACTGGATCTTGCATGTGGATGGAGCCGCAAACTCTCAAGGAAGCGGAGCCGGACTCATCTCGCGAGCCCGAGGGAGACGCAGTGGAGTATGCTCTCAGATTCCAGTTCCCAGCGACTAATAACCAGGCGAGTACGAAGCCTTGTTAGCGGGGATGAGGTTAGCTGAGGAGTTAGGCGCTGGGCGTTTGAGGGCCTTCACGGACTCTCAGCTTGTTTCTAGACAGATCACCGGGGAGTACGAGGCTAGGGACCCAATCATGTCCCAATATTTGAGCAAGGTGCAGTCCCAAGCGTCTCATTTCTCTTACTTCCACGTCAGCTATATCCCCAGAGCGGAGAACGCCAGGGCCGATGCATTGTCCCGCTTAGCCACTTCGGCCGACGGGACGTTGGGAAGAACATATGTGGAACATCTACAAGCCCCGAGCATCAAAGTTGCGGATGAAGCATTGCCAGTGGAGCAAGAGCCCTCCTGGATGGATGCCTACATCCGGTATTTGACCGACGGCACTCTCCCGGAGAACCCCGCTGAGGCCAGGCTGCTCAGGCGGAGGGCTCCAAGATTCTTGATGATGGACGGGAAGCTTTATCGGATATCCTTCTCATACCCAGTCCTCAGGTGCATGGGGCCGGCTGAATCAGATTACATCCTTAGGGAGATCCATGAAGGCATCTGTGGGAGTCACCTGGGGGGCAGGGCCCTAGCCTATAAGGCCTTGCGGCAGGGGTACTTCTGGCTGACAATGAAGGAAGACGCGGCCGAGCTTGTTAAGAGATGTGATAGCTGTCAGCGTCATGCTAATATCCAGCGACAGCCGACATCTCACCTAACCCCCTTGGTAGCACCTTGGCCCTTTGCCCAGTGGGGCATGGATATCCTGGGGCCATTCCCCCGGCCTTCGGGCAGCGAAAGTTCCTCTTGTGGCGGTGGATCACTTCACCAAGTGGGTTGAAGCCGAGGCCCTTGCCAAGATTACCGAAAGCAAAGTGAGATCCTTCTTTTGGAAGTCCATCATATGTCGGTTTGGCTACCACACACCTTAGTCACTGATAACGGCCGGCATTTGACAATGCGCCCTTTCGGGAGTTCTGCTCCGAGCTGGGCATCCATCAGAGGTTCACTTCCATCGGGCACCCTCAGACCAACGGGGCGGCCGAGGTGACCAATCGAATCATTCTCCAGGGGCTGAGATCTCGGCTAGATGACTGCAGGGGCGATGGGTGGAGGAGCTCCCCAATGTGCTATGGGCCTACCACACAACGCCGCGAGCCCCCACCGGCGAGACGCCATTCAGCTTAGTCTTGGATCCGAAGCCGTTATACCGGTGGAGGTTGGCGCACCGAGCCCTCGGGTGGAATCATACAGCGAGGAGGTAACCCTGACCAGCTGCGAGCCAACCTCGACCTGGTGGAGGAAGTACGAGACCGGGCGACTTCGGATGGCGGTCTATCGGCAATGGGCCGCTAAATATTACAACGCCCGTGTGCGCCCAGGACGTTCCTGCCAGGAGACCTGGTCCTTCGACGGGCTGAGGTCTCGAAGCCAGCAGAGGGAGGCAAGCTAGCTCCAAATTGGGAAGGACCTTATCGGATCGCCGAGACACTCCGCCACGGAGCTTACAAGATTGAGGAACTTGATGGGAAGCCACTCCCTAGGACATGGAATGCAGATAACCTTCGCCGGTATTATCAGTAATGTATTCCTCCTCTCATGTCAAGTATCATGCCTGTATTCACTTGGGTTTTCACCCCTCATTCTATATTAACAAGATTCGATTTTAGCTACTGAGATCTTTTCACAAAAAGCCCTGCACCAACCAGGCATGAAGCCCGACCCCGTCGGCACAAAAAGCCCTGGGCCAACCAGGCATAAAGCCCGACCCGGTCGGCACAAAGCCCTAGCCAGCATGAAGCCCGACACCCATCGGCACCTAAAGCCCTGCCAGCAGGCATGAAGCCCGACCCCGGTCGGCACAAAAAGCCCTGGGCCAGCCAGGCATAAAGCCCGACCCCGGTCGGCACAAAAGCCCTGCACCAGCCAAGCATGAAGCCCGACACCCGTCGGCACCAAAAGCCCTGCACCAGCCAGGCATGAAGACACCCGTCGGCACCTAAAGCCCTGGGCCAGCCAGGCATAAAGCCCGGCACAAAGCTCTGGGCCAGCCAGGCATGAAGCCCACACCCGTCGGCACCTAAAGCCCTGGGCCAGCCAGGCATGAAGCCCGACCCATCGGCACCTAAAGCCCTGGGCCAGCCAGGCATAAAGCCCGACCCCGGTCGGCACAAAAGCCCTGGGCCAGCCAGGCATGAAGCCGACCCGTCGGCCAAAAGCCCTGGGCAGCCAGGCATAAAGCCCGACCCCGGTCGGCACAAAAAGCCAGGCATGAAGCCCGAAAGCCCTGGGCCAGCCAGGCATAAAGCCCGACCCCGGTCGGCACAAAAAGCCCTGGGCCAGCCAGGCATAAGCCCGACCCCGTCGGCACAAAAGCCCTGGGCCAGCCAGGCATAAAGCCCGACCCCGGTCGGCACAAAAGCCCTGGGCCAGCCAGGCATGAACCGACCCCGGTCGGCACAAAAGCCCTGGGCCAGCCAGGCATAAAGCTCAACCCCGGTCGGCACAAAAGCCCTGGGCCAGCCAAGCATAAAGCCCGACCCCGGTCGGCACAAAAGCCCTTGGCCAGCCAGGCATAAAGTCCGACCCTGGTCGGCACCAAAAGCCCTACCAGCCAGGCATGAAGCCGACACCCATCGGCACCTAAAGCCCTGGGCCAGCCAGGCATAAAGCCCGACCCCGGTCGGCACAAAAGCCTTGGGCCAGCCAGCATGAAGCCCGACACCCGTCGGCACCAAAAGCCCTGCACCAGCCAGGCATGATGCCCGACACCCATCAGCACCTAAAGCCCTAGGCCAGCCAGGCATAAAGCTCGACCCCGTCGGCACCAAAAGCCCTGCACCAGCCAGGCATGAACCCATCGGCACCTAAAGCCCTGGGCCAGCCAGGCATAAAGCCCAACCCCGGTCGGCACAAAAAGCCCTGGGCCAGCCAGGCATAAAGCCCAACCCCGGTCGGCACAAAAGCCCTGGGCCAGCCAGGCATAAAGCCCAACACCGGTCGGCACAAAAGCCCTGGGCCAACCAGGCATAAAGCCCAAAAGCCCTGGGCCAGCCAGGCATGAAGCGGACCCCGGTTGGTACAAAAGCCCTGGGCCAGCCAGACATAAAGCCCGACCCCGGTCGGCATAAAAGCCCTGGGCCAGCCAGGCATAAAGCCCGACCCCGATCGGCACAAAAGCCCTGGGCCAGCCAGGCATAAAGCCTGACCCGGTCGGCACAAAAGCCCTGGGCCAGCCAGGCATAAAGCCCGACCCCGGTTGGCACAAAGAGCCCTGGGCCAGCTAGGCATGAAGCCCGACACCCGTCGGTACCTAAAGCCTTGGGCCAGCCAGGCATGGAGTCCGACACCCGATGGCACAAAGTCCCGCCGGTCAGATAAAGACCAACCCCACAGGCGCCAAAAGCCACAGGCCTACTTAGCACAAGGCCCGACACTCCTGGCAAAGCGTTGCGCCGATGGTCTTGAGGAACCCGCCTACCTAACCAACTATCGGCGTTTCAACTCCAAGAAACCTATCCTCCCTGGCCCCAATTTTCGATCCTAGACGGCTAAGGCGGAATAGTTCAAGTTGAGAGTTATCCCCTGGCGCTATCGGGACTAATGGGACCATGGTGCCGCGTGTTGTCAACCAACGGATTCATGGTAAGTCAAAATATACTGCATTTTGAAGAATATATCTCATTGATTGGAAGGGATTACAAAATGCCGACATCATCGGACTTAAAAAAAAACAAAAAAAAAAACAAAAGTACGAGCTCACGGCTCTGCTGGTGCGGGCTCATCATCGGAGGGGCCAAATCTGATAAACGCTCTAGCTCAACTTCCAGGGCCTGGGGGATGTTCAAATCCCTGGCCACTTTCTCCTTCCCATGCTGGAACCCTTCGAGGACACTGCCGCCAAGGCTTCTGCCAAATCATCTGTAAAGTGCTCGGACACCTTGTACTCTTCTATGATCCAGCGGCCCGAGCCTTCTCGCGGCGAGGGCTGCCGCTGCAACCCTCTCAGCCTCCCGGGCGGCTCGCCTCCTCTCCGGATTGGCTGGCTTCCTCCTTCGCCGCCCGCCTCTTCTTCCGCCGCAACCGCTCGACCTTCGGCCTCCTGGAGGGCTAAGGTTAGCTCAGAGATGTGTAGATCTCTGGCCATCACAGCATTCTCGGCCTCCGTCATTTGGAGGAGTGCCACGCATGCACGGTTGGCGTCGACCTCCGCCCGGTTCTCAGCGGCCTTTATTTCACTTGCCCAGGCGCTTCTGGCCAACTCCAGCGCCTCTTCGGCCGCCTCTGCGCGGCGCTGAGCGTCCTCAACCTCCTTCTGCGCCTCCCGCAGGAGGGCCTTCCCACCATGAATTACATCCCTGGCGGCCCTCAGGGAGTGTGCGAGCTGCATGCGTAAGCTCCAGGTTAGCAAAAAGAAAAGATATGAAGGCAAAGGGCGAAAAGACCGCTTACCCTGATGACAGCCGCGTAGGAATCCTGGAAGAATGCGCTCGCCTTTTGGTGGCTAAGGTCCTCCAGGATCTCGGGCACAAAGACCGGGGCAAGGACCCGCTCAGCCCAGCGACCATCGTTTAAGGAGTCTCGGGGTGGCCCGGGCTTGACCCCACTCCTCTCGGCCATCTCGGCAGTCCCTGGCTCGGTGCGCGGGCTGCTCCTAGGTGACCTCTCGGGGGTGGACTCACGGCACCTGATGGCCCCTCGCCCCAATCCATGGCAGCCTCGGCGGGGTCGGTTCTCCAGGAGCAGGAAGCTCTTCGGCCACTGTGGGCCCCTGCGACTGGCTCCTCAACTGGGACTCTCGCGGTCGCCGCCATCTCTGGCGGAGTGTCGACCGTGAGATCGACTTCTGGAGCAGCCGGGAAATCTTGCGGTGCCGGTGGTGGGGAGGCCCGAGCCGTCGGGCGCTTTGGAGCTGGAGCTTGTTGACCTCCAGGTGGCCCTTCCCGGGCCCTCTTTTTAGAGGCGGCCCTCAGGAGTTTCACTGCGGTATCTTCATAGCTGCGCAATATCAGTCTGAGTAAAAAAAAAAGGGGAAAGAAAAAGAGAAGCAAAATTTTTGGCTAAGGGTGAGATGGCTTACCCCGGTGGGAGATAAGACCCGCCGACTCGAGATTATCCTCCGTCAATAGCAGGGTGTATCGAGGGATCTCGGCGGCCAGCAATTGACCCAACGCCTCCCGATCCCCAGGATGAATGGCGATCGCGTTCCCTCGGAGGTCGGGATCTCCCCACCGGGGCCTAACTTGGTCAATGTTTGCAAAAAAGAATCGGGATTTCATCCCTTGATTGAAGAGGGAAGAAGAAGTTTGAGGACCCGATTGGGTCGGGGCTGGAATAGCCACCAACCCTTCTGGGCCCGAAGGATGTAGAAGGATCGAAAAAGAGTGATTCGGGGGGTGATACCCAGACGATGGCAAAGGATGACAAAGGCGCTGACAACGCGGTAGGAGTTCGGGACCAGTTGAGATGGGGTCAAGGAGTAGTAGTTGAGAAGGTTGATGAAAAAGGAGGAAAAGGTGGACGGAGACCTGCCTTTAGGCAAATCTCATAAAGGGCCACTCGACCGGGTCGGGAGGAGATGACCCTATCATCGGGAGTTGGCAGAAAAAGCTCAACATCCCGGGAATCTGGTAACGGGCCAGATTTTTGCCAAATCCAGACGTGTCACCGTGGAGGCAATCCCCTCCGGGGACCCCTCCACCATCGAGGAGGTGCTGCCTCCGACCGGCGGCCCCTCGATGGGGCTCCGCCGGCGACCCATCGCCGGGCCAGGGGGACGGTCCTCTGAATCAGTGGACCACTCAAGTGAAGGAGAAGGAGAAGGTGCGGAGAGGTACAGTACCTCTCAAAAGGAGGACGGTTCTCCGAACCATCCTTCGAGGTCCAAGATGGCGAGCTCATGAGCAAAGGGACAGAAGTCTGGAATGGGTAAAGAACTGACCTGGAAGAAAGGAAACCAAGCATGAGCTCTCAGGTTGCAGGGGAGATCAGAGCACAGGCACAAAGGAAGACGATGACAACGGAAGCGATATGGCCAGATTCAATCCCTCGTTTGGCTTTATTGGGTTTCAAATCGTCCCGCCTCGTCTCGCCAGCCGCATGGCCCCCTACCATAGGTTGGCTCGCCTCGAGGATGCCCAGCGCGTGGTACGGCACGCCTCCGGCCAATGATGGGACCCTGCTGACGTCGCCGTAATGAGAGGTAATGATGATGCGGCTTTTCGCAGACTTCCAAGGGCAGTTTTCTCTCGAGGTCGATCGTGGCGGGCACAGTGAACGGAGGGCGCCTTCTTACATTCCCCAGGCCGTCCGCATAAAAGATGTGGACGGGGATCAGCCACGTGGAGAACACCCCTTGCGCCTCAATGGTGGGACCCGCTTCGCCTCAGGGGTGAGGGGGCATCTGATATGACTGATCCCGCGTCGTCAGAATAAAAGGTAACAGTGGCTAACGGAGATCACCATCTCCGACCCCGAGACCCCCTCCGGTCTCGGGGTGCATCATAGGTTCCGGTCTCGGGACCCCTTCCGGTCTCGGGTGGGATCATCATCTCTTGACCCCGAGACCCCCTCCGGTCTCGGGGTGCACCGGCATCATCCCACCCCGGGACCCCTTCCGGTCTCGGGGTGGGATCTTCATCTCTTGACCCCGAGACCCCCTCCGGTCTCGGGGTGCACTGGCATCATCCCCCCCCGGGACCCCTTCCGGTCTCGGGTGGGATCTTCATCTCTTGACCCCGAGACCCCCTCCGGTCTCGGGGTGCACCGGCATCATCCCACCCCCGGGACCCCTTTCGGTCTCGGGGTGGGATCATCTCTTGACCCCGAGACCCCCCCCGGTCTCGGGGTGCACCGGCATCATCCCACCCCCGGGACCCCTTCCGGTCTCGGGGTGGGATCATCATCTCTTGACCCCGAGACCCCCTCCGGTCTCGGGGTGCACCGGCATCATCCCACCCCCGGACCCCTTCCGGTCCGGGGTGGGATCTTCATCTCTTGACCCCAAGACCCCCTCCGGTCTCGGGGTGCAACAGCATCATCCCCCCCCGGGACCCCTTCCGGTCTCGGGGTGGGATCATCATCTCTTGACCTCGAGACCCCTTCGGTCTCGGGTGCACCAGCATCATCCCACCCCCGGACCCCTTCGGTCTCGGGGTGGGATCATCATCTCTTGACCCCGAGACCCCCTCCGGTCTCGGGGTGCACCGGCATCATCCCACCCCCTGGACCCCTTCCGGTCTCGGGGTGGGATCTTCATCTCTTGACCCCAAGACCCCCTCCGGTCTCGGGGTGCACCAGCATCATCCCACCCCCGGGACCCCTTCCGGTCTCGGGGTGGGGATCATCATCTCTTGACCCCGAGACCCCCTCCGGTCTCGGGGTGCACCGGCATCATCCCACCCCCGGGACCCCTTCTGGTCTCAGGTGGGATCTTCATCTCTTGACCCCAAGACCCCCTCCGGTCTCGGGGTGCAGCATCATCCCACCCCCGGGACCCCTTCCGATCTTGGGGTGGGATCATCATCTCTTGACCCCGAGACCCCCTCGGTCTCGGGGTGCACCGGCATCATCCCACCCCGGGACCCCTTCCGGTCTCG
>UESW01004105.1:547768-564907 GCA_900491605.1 Calamus simplicifolius
TCGGGGTGCACCAGCATCATCCCACCCCCGGGACCCCTTCCGATCTTGGGGTGGGATCATCATCTCTTGACCCCGAGACCCCCTCGGTCTCGGGGTACACCGGCATCATCCCACCCCGGGACCCCTTCCGGTCTCAGTGTGGGATCATCATCTCTTGACCCCGAGACCCCCTCCGTCTCGGGGTGCACCGGCATCATCCCACCCCCGGGACCCCTTCCGGTCTCGGGGTGGGATCATCATCTCTTGACCCCGAGACCCCCTCCGGTCTCGGGGTGCACCAGCATCATCCCCCCCGGGACCCCTTCCGGTCTGGGGTGGGGATCTTCATCTCTTGACCCCGAGACCCCCTCCGGTCTCGGGGTGCACCGGCATCATCCCACCCCGGGACCCCTTCCGGTCTCGGGGTGGGATCGTCATCTCTTGACCCCAAGACCCCCTCCGGTCTCGGGGTGCACCAGCATCATCCCACCCCTGGGACCCCTTCCGTTCTCGGGATGGGATCACCATATCCCTACCCTGAGATCCTCCTCCGGTCTCGGGGTACGTGGGTATCATCAACGATTAGCATGTAGTTCAACCATCGAAAGGAATGACAGTTCCGGGCCACATGGCGCGCCCACGTGATTCTCCGTACGCCCGTGATTGCACCCCGTTACGGAGGGCCATGCCTCATAACGGCGTATGGCACACTGCATGTCCCTGTGCGTGGCCATGCTCCGTTACGGCGTACGATTCGCTACCACTTGCGACTGTGCACGGTCATATCAAACAACGGCGCGCATCGAATGCCATCACAACTGTTAGACAGTGTGATATCACGATTGATAGGTAGTACGGGATGCCTCCGGCACGCACAGCGATGGTACGACGGCGATCTTTGGAACATAAGATAGGATATTCAGACAGGTATAAGAGCACGTGCCCGCACTGTAAGTAGGGATCCAAACTCTGGTTTTCTAGTTTTTCTTCCTCCTAGCAAAACCCTAACTGCCTCAGCTCCTTTCGCTGAGCGGTTCTTTGTCTGAACCCAAGTGACTGACTTGAGCGTCGGAGGGTCCTACCGAAACCACCGGTTTCCAGGGACTTTTCTTGCAGGGGTCCGAGGAGAAGGATGTCTGTCTTCCCCAACGTTTGAAGAAGGTGACTTGGCGTCATCAATAGCCTTACTATAAAAATTAAGAACGGACACACTATGCTCTTTATGATACCTTGGTTGCTTGCATGAAGACCTTATCAAATGCAATAGTCTAGCACATGGCTAGTTAAAACTTCAGTAATGGGGTGTCTTTTTGGAGAAAATATCAAGCATATATATATATATATATATATATATATTTGCTACTAATACTTCATTTTTTGAGAGCTGCCTGTTAAGCCTTCAATAGAACAAGGATATACTATGATTCTTGAGTTACCATTTTAATAGAAGATAAGATAAGACAGAAATGAACAATGATTGAACAAGACTGATAACTCTGTTAGGAAAAAAAAAAAAAAAGATTCTAACTATCAAAACGTCAATTAAAATACCGCCTTCCTCTAAAATATGAAGAAGGACTGGTTAGTTGAAGCAAACGATATTGTGATTTCCATCTGAGATAGTAGGGCAGCATCCTAAGAGTAATATCATGTGATTTGGATGTCCAGTATCAGCTTCCTTCCAGCCTTTGCCATGCTTCAAATCTTCTCAAGCGATCCAGACCAGAACTTGGCAGCAAGGCCCCCAGTCCCTTTCTTCCTGAACCTTTTATTATGGCATATGGCCTTCATATAAGATGAGCCAACCCCCTCCAAAAGCATGGGATCAGCACCACCACCAAGGCACCCAAATGCAATCCAACATTACTCATCTCCCCATGGGAAGAAGTTAATTTCAAGTTAGAACCTAGTACCAAGTTCTTTGAAACTTTGTTTCTTGAAGTTAAAGCCCAAAAAGGATCAGCGATTCTGTGCTTGCAAAAAATAGTTAAGGAATTACTAGAAAGCAGGCATCAAACTATTGATGCAAGATTCAGCGAAGCAAGCATGACCCCTAGGTAGAAAAATATGACTGCCAAGCTTAGATCCTTCTCTTGAGGTTGTAAACTACAACAAATTCCTGCTATCTCGACGCTAAAATTGTCAAATATCGTCCCGACGCTTCTACAAGCATTAAGAGAAATTGTCATGTCACTGATACCATCTCTTCTAGACAATCTCTGATCCTTGTTTTTTCTGACAGCAAAGTGATTATGGTTTCTTATTTCCTCACTGTAAATAAGAGAAGCTGGTTCTGTTCATTTCAGACTGTCTAAAAATGAATTACAAGTCCAATGCCTTGTTCCACTGGTACTTGGTCTAGAAGTCCACCATGTACTGCATCTTTGAGGGATGGAAGGTAATAAAACAGGCATCCAACGAGAGGGCTGGTAAGAATGGGGGCTAGTGCTAATCTTAAATGTAGCCTACCTTGCACTACATCTATGAAGGAGAAAAGATGATAAAACTAGCATGCATCCATAGGTGTGAAGGATGGTGGCAAGTGCGGTTGCCCATGGCCATAATGGGAGACAGCTTTTTGAGCCACGATAGCTTCATAGAGACAACAATGATAGAATTTGTGAAAATAAAAAATGAATCCATTGCCTCAGAATCCTTATGTCAATAATATCAAAACACAATATATATAATTAAGAAAGTGCGAAATTTGTACCTTGTTCTGCTATTATTAAAAATGAAGAATATTGTAACCGAATGCAATAGCATTATCAGCTGATTTTGGTTGGAGACGGTGCTTCTGGTTTGTTAACATAATTGTAGAAGATTTTTCTGATCAAGATGGGAGTTATCAGAAATGCTTAAATAGAAAAACTTATCCTTCGTAGGGACCTTTCCGAAGAGATGGAACCTTTCCGATTTTCGAATAAGCATCTCTTTACTGAAAAGATGCCCATAACCTTTCCGAAGAGATGTTTCCTATAAATCGTGTTCAAACTAGAGACCATAACCATTTGACTTTATGTAATCATATCTCGATCAAAGACATGCAACGCCTTACCAGAAGAATAGTGGCCCTCAGTCGCTTCATTGCTTGGTCAGCCGAGAGATTCCAAAAGTCCTTTGAAGATCTCAAGAAGTACCTTGGCTCACCACCTCTCCTCAGCAGCCCGAAACCAGGGGAAACGCTGAGCTTATACTTGGCGATCTATGAAAACGCTGTTGGTTCGGTGCTGATCAGAGAGGAGAACAAAGTCCAAAAGCCTATTTATTATGTCAGCAAATTACTCAAAGATGCTAAAATGAGGTACACTCGGGCCAAGAAAATGGTTCTAGCTCTAGTAACATTGGTCCGAAAGCTGTGACCATATTTCCAAGCACACACTGTCATAGTCTTGACCGACCAACCTATCAAGGCGATTATCCATCGTCTAGAAGCATAAGGGAGAATGACCAAATGTGCTGTTGAGTTGAGTGAACATGACATTCAGTATCAGCCTCGTCCGGCCATCAAAGCCCAGGTCCTGGCAGATTCCTCCTTGAATGCACCATACCCGAAGATGACTCTACTTCAGAAACCCCTGGAGGACCAAAGCCCATCGCCCCGTGGTTGCTCCATGCCGATGGATCCTCCAGCATGAGTGGTTCTGATGCCAGTCTAGTCCTCACCAGTCCAGAGGATGCAACTTTTGAATATGGCATCCATTTCTCCTGCCCGACCTCAAACAATGAAGTAGAGTATGAAGCCCTGCTCGTCGGACTCCGCATCGCCCGTGAGCTTAAAGTTGAGAAACTAAATGCCTACACTAACTCTTAGTTAGTGGCGGGCTAGGTGCAAGGAGAATTCAAGGCTCGAGAGCTAAACATGATTCGGTATCTCCAAAAGTACACGATCTATCCTCCTATTTTGCTGAATTTAAGGTCATTCAGGTCCCAAGGGCTGAAAATGCGCGCCAACCTTTTATCCCGCCTGGCGACTATGAACTCGATGGACCTTGAATGAAGATTCCAACTGGAAGTCCTAGAGAAGTCCAGCATTGCCGATGCTAGTCAGATGATGCAGGTCGATGCTGAACAATCTTGGATAGATCCCCTGCACAAATATCTTAAAGAAGGGTTGCTGCCCATCGACAAAAAAAGAAGCAAGGAAGCTGAAAATGCAATCTTCTCATTATGCCTTAATTGATAATCGGCTGTACAAGTGGTCCTTCTCTATGCCTTTGCTCAAATGTCTCTGACCATCAAAGGCCAATTATGCTCTTTGGGAGGTTCATGAAGGTATCTGCGACAATCATCTTGGCAGCCGAGCCCTATGCCACAAAGTGCTACGCCAAGGATATGATTGGCTGACGATGCATAAAGATGCTGACGGCCTCGTCCGAGCCTGTGATTCGTGCCAAAGGCACTCAAATGTCTAGAGGCTCCCCTCTGCTTACTTGACTTCTGTATCATCCCCCTGGCCCTTCGCCAAATGGGGAATGGATATCCTTGGCCCTTTCCCCCTCGCAACGGGGCAAAGGAAGTTCTTGTTCGTTGCAATAGATTATTTCACCAAATGGGTTGAAGCCGAAGCAGTTGCCCAGATAACCGAAGCATGGTCTAAGGACTTCATATGGAGGTCTATCATCTGCCATTTTGGTCTTCCCCACACCATCATCACCGAAAATAGGAAGCAATTTGACAATCCTAAGTTTCGGGAGTTTTGCGAGGACCACAGCATCCTTCATCGCCTAACGTCGATCGAACATCCTCAAGCCAATTGGGAGGCCAAACTAACCAATCGTACCCTCCTGCAAGGAATAAAAGCTCAGCTCAACCGAGCACGAGGCAGGTGGACAGAAGAGCTCCACCATATGTTGTCGGCATACCGAACTACTGAGAGGATACCTATAGGCCAAACTCCATTTAAGATGGCTTTTGGTACAGAAGCTATCATCCCTGTGGAGGTCGGACTTCCCTCCCCTCGCGTGGAAGGCTACTCCGAAGAATCCAATGATGAGCAACTCTAAACTAATCTTGATTTAATAGAAGAAGTTAGGAAAAAGCCTGAATCCGAATGGCCACCTATCAACAAAGAATAGCCCGCTATCACTCCACCAGGGTCAAAAGAAAGTCTTTCCTCCCAGGTGATCTGGTGCTTCGAAAGGCATCCGTCTCAAAGCCATTGGAGCATGGGAAGCTGTCTCCGAATTGGGAAGGTCCCTACCAAGTTACGGAGGTTATTAGATCCGGCACCTATAAACTCCAAGATCTGAATGAAAAGTCTATTTTCCAAACATGGAACTTGGATAATCTCTGCGCATATCATCAATAAGAGTATGCCCTTATTAAACTTACTCTGTTCATTGAATTAAATTTAACTTTCAAAGATTCGCAAAATTTCTATGACTCTCCTTGAAAGATACAATGAGAAGCAGGTTTTGCTATATTTTAAATCCTTGGCTGGGCCGAGTGATCTCCGTACCTTAGCAGTACCAAGTAAAATATAATCTTTGAAGCCTCGGCCAAACTGAGTGATATCTTCGTACCTTAGCAGTGCCAAGTAAAATATAATCTTTTTAAATCCTTGGCTGGACCGAGTGAACTCCGTACCTTGGCAGCACCAAGTAAAATATAATCTTTGAAGCCTCGGCCGAACCGAGTGATATCTCTGTACCTTGGCAGCGCCAAGTAAAATATAATCTTTGAAGCCTCGACTGAGCCAAGTGATATCTTTGTACCTTGGCAGCGTCAAGTAAAATATAATCTTTTTAAATCCTCGACCAGATTGAGCGATCTTCATACCTTGGCAGTGCCAAGTAAAATATAATCTTTTAAATCCTCAGCCAGGCTGAGTGATCTTTGTACCTTGGCAGTGCTAAGTAAAATATAATCTTTGAAGCCTCGGCCAAGCTGAGTGATATCTCTGTACCTTGGCAGTACCAAGTAAAATATAATCTTTTTAAATCCTTGGCCGGACCGAGCAATCTTTATACCTTGGCAGCGCCAAGTAAAATATAATCTTTTTAATCCTTGGCCGGGTGAGTGATCTCCGTACCTTGGCAACACCAAGTAAAATATAATCTTTGAAGCCTCTATCGAGCTGAGTGATATCTCCGTACCTTGGCAGCGCCAAGTAAAATATAATCTTTGAAGCCTCGACCGAGCCGAGTGATATCTCCGTACATTGGCAGTGCCAAGTAAAATATAATCTTTGAAGCCTCAGCCGAGCCGAGTGATATCTTCTTACCTTGGCAGCGCCAAGTAAAATATAATCTTTGAAGCCTCGACCGAGACGAGTGATATCTCTATATCTTAGTAGCACCAAGTAAAATATAATTTTTGAAGCCTCAGCCGAGCCGAGTGATATCTTTGTACCTTGGCAGTGCTAAGTAAAATATAATCTTCAAAGCCTCGGCCGAGCCGAGTGATATCTCCGTACCTTTGCAGCGCCAAGTAAAATATAATCTTTGAAGCCTCGGCCGAGCCGAGTGCTATCTCCATATCTTGGCAGCACCATGTAAAATATAATCTTTGAAGCCTCGGCTGAACTGAGTGATATCTATGAATAATGTTTGAAGCCTCGACCAAATCGAGTGATATCTCTGTATCTTGGTAGCGCCAAGTAAAATATAATCTTTGAAGTCTCGGCTGAACTGAGTGATATCTCTGAATAATGTATGAAGCCTCTGCCAAACCGAGTGATATCTTCATATCTTGGCAGCGCCAAGTAAAATATAATCTTTGAAGCCTCGGCTGAACTGAGTGATATCTCTGAATAATGTCTGAAGCCTTGGCCAAACCGAGTGATAACTCCATATCTTGGCAGCGCCAAGTAAAATATAATCATTGAAGCCTCGTCTGAACCGTGTGATATCTCTGAATAATGTCTGAAGCCTTGGCCAAACCAAATGATATCTCCTTATCTTGGCAGCGTCGAGTAAAATATAATCTTTGAAGCCTCAGCTGAACCAAGTGATATCTCTGAATAATGTCTAAAGCCTCGGCCAAACCGAGTGTTATCTCCGTATCTTGGCAGCGCCAAGTAAAATATAATCTTTGAAGCCTCGGCTGAACCGAGTGATATATTTGAATAATGTCTGAAGCCTCGGCTAAATTGAGTGATGTCTCTGAATAATGTCTGAAGCCTCAGCTGAACCGAGTGATATTTCTCTGAATAATCTCTAAAGCCTCGGCCAAACTGAGTGATATCTCTGAATAATATCCGAAACCTTGGCCGAAATGAGTGATATATCTATAAATAATATCCAAAGCCTCTATTGGACCGGGTGATCTCTCAGACACTTTAACATGACTGAGACGTCCTGTCACACTTCGGCAGAGGTAAGTGACTTTTCTCTGCTCACCAGCAAGATTATGTGAGTTATTTCTCTTCAAAGAAAAACTTACTTCGTCCCTTGAGTAGAATCATGTCTACATCGCAAGTTAACAAGGCTGCCTAGGCCTCCCTCTGACCTAAATAGAGGTGAACGCTTCCTCCACGGAGGACTAAATTATTGGGGAGCGCGGAATACCCTCAAGATCATGGCTATAGCGTATATGAGTAATGCAAAAATCTTTTACCGTTCTAATCTATGAGTATAAGATTATACCTTCAGACTTGAACGCTGGAACACTTGATTTGATTGCTCGACCTCAACCTTTTGGCCTTCCGTCGTATTCCCAAAATACCTTCTTCTCTCTCAAGATGGTGAGATCTCTCTCGGCCGACCTAGGGTTTCTTGCTTTTCTTTTTTCTCAAAAGCGTTAACCCTAGCAACCAATTGAGAGGGTATTTATAGGCTACAACAGGGACCAAATAGGCAAATATGAAAAGGACTTCCCACGTAATTAAATCTTAATCCTATCCCGGGTTAGGATTTAATTACGTAAATTATAATTCATTCCACTAAAGAATTATAATTGTACTCCTAATCATATTCGAATTTATATTTTTGAGCCTTAATATTAAATACTTATTATCTCCCCATGTTAAGATTACAGATATCCACCAATTAAATTTAAATACTGACAATATAATTTAATTGGCTGTTATTATCCTTGAGACTTATCCACTTAACTTATTTGATGTATCGGATTCAAAATCCACTTGCAAGATTTGATACAATCAAAACTTATAAGCTTTCTCAAGGGGATATCATGAGTCCAAATTAACCGGACGTGGATTCCTTCAACTATTAATATTCACCATATATATAATGTTATTGCCCAACCCACTGAGTTTATTGACTCATATAGAATCTCACTCTATGTGTAATCAAAGCAATAATCACTACATACACGTGTCTAGAAATAGAATTCAGATTAAGAGCATAAGTAATCATAATATTCATGAGTTCTAAATTATTTTATAAAGTCAGTATAAAACAATCAACTCAACTGGGTCCTATTCAATACACACAAAGTGTACTAGCATAAATAGTTAGAATAAACCATTCCCCGTAGTCAAGACAGACCTACTAAAATTTGTGCTACAGTTCTACTGATGGTGTGTCCAATTCCATCTAAAACTGTGAACAATAAACTTGTATTCCAAAAGAACCGATGATCTAGTCTTCTGTGTGTAAGCCGTACTCTACACACTAGATCAAATACTCTTTGTAAATACTAGACACATGCACATATATAGTAAATGGCACACATTGCTCAAAATGAATTCTCATTAAAAATGTAAAGACATAACATAAAGCATATCTTTTAGTCTATATCTCTATCATAAATATCATTAGAATGCCAAACGATAGCAAAGTAGCAAAAGCATCGCTAGAAACTTGTAAACTATTCTATGATCCAGAAAGCACAGTACGAGTAAAACAACTCTCAACGAAACCACATTAGAAAAAGAAATAAGTATTCGAAGAAGAAAGGGTAAAACTTTCTTTATTGATAAAAATTACAGCCTCCTGAGAGGCATTGCAATTGCATCACAGCGCAGGAAATAAAGACATAAAATAAAAGCTTGGTCAAGTAGCTTCGATCGATAATGATGTTTCTACATCTGACCCAAGAAATCAGAAAAACCAGACAGCTCTGTTGAGTCGCTGGTTGATAGCAAAGTAGGCCATCCACGAATCCCTCGAATGGATGAATTAAGGGATCCTAACCAGGCCAAGACCTATGGATGCCGGTGCCAAGGACCCCTACCACTGAGTGGGATGCTGGGCTGCTAGCCGCTCACCAATAGCATATAGACATGAGACCAGCACTACCCACCTCCCTCTTCGTTGAGAAGGACCCCTCAGCGATGAATTAAGAGATCCAAACTGAGGGGGAGGGAAATCCATGTAAGCCATAGGGCCTGGATGTTTGCATTTCCAACAGTTTTTGAGGCCCCACGACATATCAAAAAGGCCATACAAGGAGCATGCGCTCTTGGTATGACCCCTGTAACTATCCCCATGCGCTCTCCGTATGACCCCCGGGACTCCTCCCTTGAGGACTACGTGCTCTTCAGCAACTCCTCCATCACCCCAGCTATCTGGGACGAACTAGATCTCAAAAAGGAAGCTTGATCTCTACACTCTTAACTTCAATGAAATATGCGCCATGAGAACCACTCATAGAAAGAGGAGGTTTTGGGAGACACCCATGCTTAGTCCGCTCTCCCTTTTTTATAGGCAAATAAACCAGGAGAACCATTGAAGAAGAGAGCCCCGAAATTTGAAACACCATGGCCACACTACCACATGGCAGGCCTAGAAAGAGGGGCGCGTCTCAAAGTGCGCTGAGCATGCCTCCCAGGCCATGATGAAAGATGAAAAATTTCCTTCTGATCTCGAATCAAGAACCTTAAATACAGAAAACCATCTACAGGTCCTTGGGATATGAACATATCGAAAATATCCCCCTTCAAAAGCGATGTCGTCCAATGATGATCGGATACTTAACACATACGCTAAAGGGACCTACGTTGGAAAAGGCCAATGAGATAAATGCCCTAGGGAAAAAATGAGGCACCCTTCGGCAAATTGCAAAGTCGTTTCGCCTACCTTGGCATAAAGCGAACCAACTTCTTGCTTCGGATAGACCGAACTATCCGTCAAACCTTGGCCTCAACGAAGGTATTTCCATAGGTTTTCGGTCATTTCAAGCCAAATTATTTTATGCCTCATCAAGCCAAGTTAACTTGAACATTTCAAACTGATCTCCTTACTTTGGGCAAAGTCGGAATAACATTCCATGGCAAAACCGAACGATTTCATGCATCGGCAAAACTAGTTAATATGGTTTTGATTAAGTGGAATATTTAATTCAAAACTCCCAAGAGCAATCCGACCTAAAAGAATGTTCGTTTGCGATTCGTTTGCCATTGGCAAGAACCTCTGTCAAAAAGATCGTTCGAAAAACGATAACCAAAGCAATAAAACAAGCAAAAGGAGACAAAGGATTCATTGAGTTTTGATCATGTTACAAGTCGAAAGACTAAAGGTACATGAATAACCCCTAAGAATCAAGGTTCGGATCAGTTTCGGAGGCCCCCTTGGTATCATTCGGAGGGAATTGACTTGGCTCACCCGCTTCGAATATAGATGGAGGGGGAACCTTGGGTTCCTCGGCAACAATATGAGGACACCCTTCTGGAGCCACGACCTCATCTGTGCCCAAAATAGTCTTGAGATCAATGTCTGAAATATCCTCATATTCGGCTTCTTCGGCCCCCAAGGTCTGAGTATCGTAAAGCTCAGCCTCCAAAAAAGATAGATCTAACTCGGGGTATACCCGAAGGATCTTCGCTTGAATCTCCTCTTCGCTGAACCCAAAATGCGTCGGCACAAGCCGCCTTATGCTCCTCAAAAAATTGAGCAGAACTTTTATACTTGTCCACGGCCAAGGAAATTCATCTGTTGGCTTTGGCTAACTAACTCCCAAGTTCAGAATTCATCTGACGACTCGAGGCCAACTCCGCTCTCAAAGCCTTGAATTGATCCTAAACCTCGAGCCCGATTCTGCCCATCTATGAATATCGGATCATGTGAGACTATAGCCAAAGGAAAAGATGCTAGAAATAAGCAAGTAAGAGGATGCCATACCTCTTCTTCTCATCGAGCCATTTTCTCGTTCAGTCATGAACCTTTTCAAGGCCTTCAATCTGGCTGCTTTATTCTACTGGAAACCCTCTTTGAGGTCATTAATCCGGGACTGCTTATCTTCAATCTCGTGCCAAGATTGATCAAGATCAGCAGTGAGTTGATAATTGGTTGTGCTGCCATTTCAGCCGATCTTCCCTATCGACGAGCCTCCTGTTCAGGCTGGCGAGTTGGTCTTGCTGTTGCTGGTACCTGCGCTACTCCTCATCGAGCCTTTTGCTCCAATTATCTTTTTCTTTGGCATAGCTATTCTTCAGCTCACCCCACCTTTCATCAAAACGCTACCGCATGGCGTTGACTTCATCAGCATGCTTGGACTTGGTTTGCGATAACTCCAAACAAGCCTTATCCGATTGCTAACAGAAGCCATGGAGCTCTTTGACTTGAGCCTCAAGCCGAGAGGCTCTCTCAGCGATGGCTTCATAGGAGTTGCTCATCCTGTCGAGGTCTCCTTAGATAGATGACAAGGCCCTGGAGAGCCTACTGGTCGAATCCACCCTCGTCCGAAGATCGGTGACCTCCCTCCTGGCCTGAGCACAGGCCCCCATTGCCAAATTTAAGAGCCAATTCAACGCCCTCATAATTAAAGCATTCTACAAAAAAAAGCATAGGTAAGAAGGTGTGGCCGAGCCAGCCGACTAAGAGTTACCACCCGGGTGCAACGACTTATCTAGGAGGCGTAGTTTGTGGCGATCTTCATAAGAGCAGGGCCACTGATCTCGGGGAGGAGGTAGACATCCTTCGGTGCCCCAAACCGCCCGAAAGCCACCTCAACGATGTCCTCTACGGTGGGCTCATCCACCAAGGAACCTTCTTCCATATACATCACAGACTGCATCAAAGCAGCGAACATATTCTCCACTTCTAGGCCAGGAATAAGAGAACTTACGACTGAAGGATCGGCCTGAGGAACTTTGACCTAAGGAGCTGCCATCCGCTTGACCTCTTCTACTATAATTCTAGCATGCGGGGCTTCGGATACTTCGGCCCCGGCTGAGGGAACCTCAGTACGAGCATCACCCTCGCACGGTGGTTCTTCTTCTTCTTCCTCCTCCTCTCCAAACACTGCTTCATCCCCAGCGGACTCCACCCAGGCCTCGGTTTCCTCCATGGCACCCCCTGATGCCAGGGGGGAAAGCCCTCTAGCAGAAGGCCCTCAGCCTTCGCCCTTCCATGGCAGCTCGACACAAACTTTGGTAATCGTGACTACCTCTCCTGACCTCTTGACCAAAGCAGGGGCCTCTTCCTCGTCGACACGCAGCGTCACTAGGATGCCAACCGCTAGTGAATGAGGCTGATTCGCCTCAAGCAAAAGAGTGGCTGGACGAACCGATGACATCTCCTCGGCATCATCTGACACAACTAGGATTTGAAGGGGAGAAACTTCAATAACTCCCTCCAAGTTTCCTTTGATGACTCCCTCCTTCTCTGATACCATGCCCCCTTCTGGCGAGGAGGGCTTGATGCAGGACCGATTCATATGCAAGTATTTTTTTTCTTTTTTTTAATAATTAATAATTGTAGTTGATTATTCTTCTAAAGTAATAGCCTAAGAGGGATTCAAGAAAATTCATAGTAAATTCGTACGTGAAACAATTCCTAAAAAATATGGAAGAAGGACCGCCGAGGCTAAGAAGCCCCGGTAGGGCTTGCTCTCCTACAATAAAGTTACTACTAGATTAGAGGGGTGTACCTGAAAGAGGAGAAAGATCAAAGTATTGAAGGGGTTGCTCTGCCTGGCGGATGCGCCCTAGATGACCAAGCCTTGAGTCCATGGATCTGTAGTGTTGACCCAATTGTTGATTTTGATGATTAACAAAACTATTTGAGTATAACATTTGAAGTTACTAATGATTTTGATTAAGTTTTTCAGTTTATGATTTGATTCATTAATCAAAATCACTAGACAAATCAAATTCTAGTTTGAATCTAATGTCAAGGTAAGATTGCAGACATTAGAGTCGACACATGGAATCGCAGAGTCAACTCTGGAATCTGGCACAGACTTAGAGTCGACTCCCGGACTGTTAGAGCCGACTCCAACAGAAAAGACAGAATGATGGTTTTTTTGGTCACGACTTAGAGTCGACTCCCGAACTGTTAGAGTCGACTCCAGAAGATTTTCGTGTCGACCCAATAAAACTCAGAGATGACTCTAGATCGAACGGATTGGGGATTTTTGATTTAGAGCCGACTCCAGAAAAGTTAGAGTCGACTCCAGATTGTCAGATACAACTCCAGAACTGTCAGAACATCTCTAAACTCTACTTTTATCTTTTTAATCCTAACGGCTATTACCATATTTGATTCTAATCCTTCTTACACTTGTTTCTAATGGATAGTTTTTAGCTATTTAGGGATTAAGAAGGATCTATAAGAAGGGGTTTTCTGTTGAATCCAAAAACATACAGAAGAGAGACAAGAATAGAAGAAATACCTTTGAAATCCATCAGAAAATTAAAAGAGAAAAGAGGAAAGATTCGAAAGGAAAGATTATACTGATTCCCCAAAAGAAGAGAGAGAGAGATTTCAAGCTTTCTTGGTTTCATTTTGAAGAAATCTCAAGAGAAGAAGCAAGCCCTAGCTTTCTGATCTTTGGAGCTTCAAGAGCATTCTAAAAGAAGATCCACTCAAGAGAAGAGAAGAAGCAAGCTATCAAGATCTGCAAATCAGGCTTTGATTCCTATCTCTTTATTGTTGTTCTATTATTGTGTATTTGCTCATTGGAGAAGCTTTTAAACTTGTAAAAATGTTATTGTTTGCTGGATCAATCGGAAGATTGATTCCGTTGAGGCTGTTAGCCTTGTGCAACAGTTTGCTTGTGTTGTAAGGTTGTGTGCTGGTGAGCCTTGAAAACCAGCTGGGTTCATTGTGCACCCAGAAAATAACAAGTTTGAGTTGTGAGCTTGCAAAACAACTCTGCTGTAATCAGATTGATTATAGTATGGACCCAAGAGGTACTTGGGAGTGGATGTAGGTGTAGGTACACCGAACCACTATAAAACTTCTTGTGTTTGCCGTGATTATTTCCTTGTCTCTTACTCTCCATTCTTGCATACTATGTTTTAATTCGTATACATCTAAGTTTTCACTTCCGCTGGGGGATTGTTTTTTAAAAGGAGTTTAATTTTTGAAAAACCCAATTCACCCCCCTCTTGGGTTGCTATCTGGACAAACAATTGGTATCAGAGCTAGTGCTCATTTGATTTGATCTAATGATCAAGAGTCAAAGATCCACATGGCAACTCAAGCTGGTTCATCTTTTTTCGAAGGCCAATCTACTAATAGACCACCCTTGTTTAATGGTTTAAACTATGGTTATTGGAAGGCTAGAATGAAAATCTTCATTCAAGCACTTGACTATGATCTATGGAGCATTATAGTCAATGGACCACACACACCAACTGCTAAAATTAATGGTATGAAGATCCCTAAACCGGAAATAGAATGGGATGAACAAGATAAAAAATTGGCATAACTTAATGCCAAGGCAATGAATGTTTTGTACTGCTCATTAGATGCAAATGAATTCAATCGTATATCTATTTGCATCTCTGCTAAGAAAATCTGAGATAGACTTGAGGTTACCCATAAGGGAACAAATCAAGTCAAGGAATCCAAGATTAACATGCTAGTTCATAAGTATGAATTGTTTAAAATGGATGCATGTGAATCTATCTCTGATATGTTTACTAGATTTATTGATATAGTAAATGGTTTAAAAAGTCTTGATAAATCTTATGATAATTCTGATCTTGTGAGGAAGGTTTTACGTTCTTTACCTAGGACTTAGGAAGCTAAAGTAACTGCAATACAAGAGGCAAAGGATCTAAGTACCCTACCCCTGGAAGAATTATTGGGATCCTTAATGACTCATGATCTTCAAGTTAAGCAACATGTTGATGATGATGAGTCAAAGAAGAAGAGGACTATGGCTCTTAAGATGTCTGAATATATGGAAGAGCCTCATGAATCTGAAGATGAAAGTGATGATGAGGACATGGCACTCATCACAAGAAAGTTTAAAAGATTCATGAAGAAAAAGAAGTTTGAAAAGAAAAAGCCCTCTGCTAGAAAAGATGAGGACAAGGGCAAAGAAAAAGAAGTTATCTGTTTTGAATGCAAGAAGCCGTGACACTTTAAATCTGAATGTCCACAACTAAAGAAAGTCACCCGAAAATTTAAAAAGAAGGCAATGATGGCCACATGGAGTGATTTGGAAAGCTTAAGTTTCGAAGAGGAAGAGAAGAGTGAAATGGCTAATCTATGCTTCATGACAGACAATGATGAGGTGAGTCCAAGTTTTCTAGATGATTTTACATTTGAAGAATTGCATAGTAAGTTTTATGAACTAATTGATGATTATGAAAATCTAAGCTCAAAGAATAAAGAGTTGAAGAATCAAATGCAAAATCTATCTTTAGAAAATGAAAAGCATATTGTGGAAAATGAATTTCTAAAGAAAAAAAATGAAAATTTGAAAAATGAAGTTGATAGGCTTAAACCAATTGTTGACAAATTTACTTTAAGATCTATCAAACTTAATATGATTTTGGACAACCAAAAAGCTATTTTGATAAAGCTGGATTAGGATATAATCCACTTATAAAGCAAAAATCATTGAAAAATATTTTTATATATGATGAAAAATCATCAAATATTAGTTGTTTTAAATGTGGAAACAAAGGACATAAATCTATATGTGTAAAACTTCACATGATAAAAGAAAGATGATTTGGGTTCCCAAAGGAACAAAATTTATTGCATCTACCATGAAGGACCCAAGAAGGCTTGGGTACCTAAAGTTAAGATATGAATATTTGCAAGAGTGTCTTGCAGCCATCAGACTAAAAAGAAAGTGGTACCTTGATAGTGGTTGCTCAAGACACATGACGGGTGACAAAGATCAATTCATCACCCTTGAAACAAAAAGAGGTGGAGTAGTTACTTTGGTGATAATGGTCAAGGCCATATCATGGGTATTGGTAAGATTCAAATTACTCCATCTACTCATATTGATAATGTCTTATATGTTGATGGACTTAAGCATAATTTGATAAGTATTAGCCAACTGTGTGATAAAGGTTTCAAAGTTTCCTTTGAAGCTTCTATTTGCACTGTTACTAATCCCATTGATAATAGCATTATTCTTGTTGGTAAAAGTTATGGCAATGTGTACTTAATTGATTTGAGTAATTTATCTCCAAGTAATCATTGCTTAGTTGCTAATAATGCTAAGATGAATGAGATTGGTTGGCTATGGCACCGTAGATTAGGTCATGAAAGCACACACCTAATTTCTAAACTATTAAAAATGGATTTAGTTAAGGGTATTCCTAGTTTAAATTTTAAAAACATTCAAATATGTGATGCATGTTAATTTGGAAAACAAACAAGAACTTCCTTCAAATCTCATAATGTTGTTTCAACTACTAGGCCACTAGAGCTACTACACATGGACCTTTTTGGACCTACTAGAACCACAAGTCTAGGAGGAAAGAAATATGGTCTTGTGATAGTAGATGATTACTCTAGATTCACTTGGGTAATATTTTTGGCTCACAAAGATGAGACTTTCTCAATATTCCTGAAATTCGTTAAGAAAGTCAGAAATGAGAAAAACACTACCATAGTGTCTATTAGAAGTGATCATGGAACTGAATTTAAAAATCACTTATTTAAAAAATTCTGTTTTAAAAAGGCATACATCATAATTTTTCAGTACCTAGGATACCACAACAAAATGGTGTTGTAGAAAGAAAGAATAGGACTTTAGAAGACATGGCCCGTACCATGCTATGTGAAAGCCAACTTCCAAAATATTTTTGGGCGGAAGCTATAAACACAGCATATTACATCCTAAATAGAGCCCTAATTAGACCTATCCTTAAGAAAACTCCCTATGAACTATGGCATAATAGGAAACCAAATTTAGGTTATTTTCATGCATTTGGTTGTAAATGCTTTATATACCAAATTTAGGTAAGGACAATCTTGGGAAGTTTGATGCAAAGTCTGATGAAGGCATTTTCCTAGGATATTCTACATCTAGCAAGGCATATAGAGTATTTAATAA
>UESW01004105.1:567276-661398 GCA_900491605.1 Calamus simplicifolius
AGAGGAACAAGAGTTGTAATTACTGCCGAGACCCTTGAAAATTTATTAGAGATGCCCACTATTGGAATAAATGAGTATCAACATGATGATCGTAGTGGAGCCCTATCTAGGATGTTGGGGAGAGAAGTATCTGAGTTTGAGGAGATTTTGGCAAATCAACTGAATTTGGAGCTCAGACTTCTTCACAACATCTGCGGGAGGATATTGTTTCCAAAGATAGGTAGATTTGAGTATGTCTCAGAGCGAGACATCTTGTTGATGGATTGCATCATCACCGGGCAGCCAGTAAACTTAGCTGGGATGATGATAGGCTACATGGCGGAGGCAGCAACCAAGAAGAGATCTATTGCTTTATGGTATGATTCTGACTTTGGTATTCAGAAGCCAAGGTGTATTGATCATGGACAATGAGCCACTGAGGAAATTAAGGCATACAGACTACTACAGTGTCTCTACTATTCACCGCATGGGCTTCAGAAAGATAAATGGTAATTGGATTAAAGGAGGACGGGAGGCCAGAGTTGAGGAGGCCAGAGTTGAGGACATCCCTAGACCATCAGTTGCGGGACCATCAGTCCCTGACCCATCTATTGCGGACCATCTACTGCTGGACCTTCTGAGGCTGGACCGAGCACATATTCCTCACCTCCACCTCAGACAGCATTTGTTTCTGGGAGATTTTCTGATGAGCAGATTGGTCGGCTCAGAGCACTACTAGCTGAGTATGACAGTCAGAGGAGCAATGATATTTGTCAGTTGAGAAATGACATCAGACAATTTAAGGAGGAGATCAATTCCAGACTCAACTTAATTTCATTTTCCATTAGCCGCTCTGCAGAGTCCCTTGGCACTAAGCTTCAAAAGATTTTTGAAAGGCTGGAAGGGGTTTGCAGATGGATCTAGAGCCTATCTAGATGCTACTGGACAATTGAAGAAAGATTTAGACCTTGCTGTTGCTCAAGTTGAGAGCTGTCTTGAAGGCTTTAAGAAATTACAAAAAGATGAAATTATGGAAATGATAGGCCATCTGAAGAAAATTGTATACAAGCATGTTTGAGTGACCTTCTATTTCCTACAGTGATACCCTATCTAAAGCCTATCCTACCTAAATCTTTTAGAAACCTAAGTTTAGCTCTTCATATTTTGATTCTTAGGATTTCTAGTTTATCATACTTTGTTAGCATGTATCTAAGAATGTCTGATGATATAGTACTTTACTGTGAATGTATTTTGATAGACACATGTAATGCATCTTGAAATGAAATACAATTATCTTTTTATTGCAAATTTTCTATGTCGAGCAAGTACCATGGATGAAGATTACTATCTCTACGATTGAATGAACCAACACCCTCGCTCTGATAACCTACATTTTTGTTTCTAAACTCACCTTATTGCTGATAACAAAAAAGGGAGAGAGAAAGTGTATATGCATTAAAAAAAATTAAAGAATATAAGATTTATAAGATTTCAATAAGTTTTAATCAATTGGCATATAAATTGGCATATCTTAAAAGGGGAGAGAGAAATTTCTAAATTCTAATCAATCGATCATATTTCAGTTTATCTACATATACCTTGCATAGGGGGAGTTATTTAATGCAGGGGGAGCTTAATGATTTTCTATGTTAAATCATCTTGATTGCTGGCTATAATAGAACTCAAGTATGTTTTTAAAGTTTATTTTGAAACTTGACATCAAATTCTCTATTAGGAAGTTTTAAAGCTTTAACAATGTCTATAATTCTTAGTTCAAATGAATTTTTAATGCATATACTTAAAGTTTTTGTCATCATCAAAAAGGGGGAGATTGTTGACCCAATTGTTGATTTTGATGATTAACAAAACTATTTGAGTATAACATTTGAAGTTACTAATGATTTTGATTAAGTTTTTCAGTTTATGATTTGATTCATTAATCAAAATCACTAGACAAATCAAATTCTAGTTCGAATCTAATGTCAAGGTAAGATTGCAGACATTAGAGTCGACACATGAAATCGCAGAGTCGACTCCGGAATCCGGCATAGACTTAGAGTTGACTCCCGGACTGTTAGAGCTGACTCCAACAGAAAAGACAGAACGATGGTTTTTCTGGCCATGACTTAGAGTCGACTCCCGGACTGTTAGAGTTGACTCCAGAAGATTTTCGTGTCGACCCCAGAAAAGTCAGAGACGACTCCATATCGAGCGGATTGAGGATTTTTGATTTAGAGCCAACTCCAAAAAAAGTTAGAGTCGACTCCAGATTATCAGATACAACTCCAGAACTATCAGAATATCTCTAAACTCTACTTTTATCTTTTTAATCCCAACGGCTATTATCATATTTGGTTCTAGTCCTTCTTACACTTGTTTCTAACGGATAGTTTTCAGCTACTTATGGATTAAGAAGGATCTATAAGAAGGGGTTTTCTGTTGAATCCGAAAACATACAGAAGAGAGACAAGAATAGAAGAAAAACCTTTGAAATCCATCAGAAAATCAAAAGAGAAAAGAGGGAAGATTCGAAAGGAAGATTATACTGATTCCCCAAAAGAAGAGAGAGAGCTTTTAAGCTTTCGTGGTTTCATTTTGAAGAAATCTCAAGAGAAGAAGCAAGCCCTAGCTTTCTGATCTTCGGAGCTTCAAGAGCATTCTAAAAGAAGATCCACTCAAGAGAAGACAAGAAGCAAGCCATCAAGATCTGCAAATTAGGCTTTGATTCCTATCTCTTTATTGTTGTTCTATTATTGTGTATTTGCTCATTGGAGGAGCTTTTAAACTTGTAAAAATGTTATTGTTTGCTGGGTCAATCGGAAGATTGATTCCGTTGAGGCTGTTAGCCTTGTGCAAGCAGTTTGCTTGTATTGTAAGGTTGTGTGCTGGTGAGCCTTGAAAACCAGCTGGGTTCATTGTGCACCCAGAAAAACAAGTTTGAGTTGTGAGCTTGCAAAACAATTCTGCTGTAATCAGATTGATTATAGTGTGGACCCAAGAGGTACTTGGGAGTGGATGTAGGTGTAGGTACACCGAGCCACTATAAAACTTCTTGTGTTTGCCGTGATTATTCCTTGTCTTTTACTCTCCATTCTTGCATACTCTATTTTAATTCGTATACATCTAAGTTTTTACTTCCGCTGGGGAATTATTTTTTAAAAGGAGTTTAATTTTTGAAAAACCCAATTCACTCCCCTCTTGGGTTGCTATCTGGACCAACATGTAGCCAAGTATCCGCTGACCTGGATGATAATCACCTTGAATCCTTGATTCGTGGCTACTGAGGGATCTGCAAGATTACCATACAAGGGTTAAAGAATAATAGAGAAAATTTAGAATAGAGGCAAAAAGACAAGGAAGGAGTAGAGAAAAGGAGAGGCCGACCAAGGGCTCTTGGGTGTCCACTATTGGAAGACAAAGGTGGCGGCCAGAGTTTCTCCTAGAGACTTGGGATGTTGGCATGCGCAGGAGGAGGGAAACAAGAGCACCATAGAACCAATTAATAAAAATCACAATAACTCAAAACTTGGATGGATTGATTAGTAATAAAAGATACATCATTCATACAAGAGGGTCTTTTTTATAGAGCAAGAGACTTGGGGCCCAAGAAAATACAAATATGGAAAGAGAGAAAAAAAGGCGTCCTAAACAAATTTGGCATGAAATCTGCAATGTCCAGATGAGGAAAGTGATCTTCTAGATACAATCAGTGGCAGCTAGATTCGGCATGAAATCTGTGGCGTCCAGATGAGGCAGGTGATCTTCTAGATATGATTGAGATGCAATCAGTGGTAGCTTAATTTGGCATAAAATCTGCAGCGTCCAGATGAGGAAGGTGATCTTCTAGATGCAATCAGCGGTAGCTGGGTTCGGCATGAAATATGTGGCATTCAGATGAGAAAAATTATCATCCAGATCGGGAAGGTTGCTTGCTCTGCTAGGTGGCATGTGGGCTGCTTGAAGTAGGTGTGGCACCAACTTGAATTTAGCAGCTGCTCTATCTAACTGTGATGGCCTTGTCTTCTGCTCCAATACTGATGTCTCCTCTTGTAAGCTAATGAACTTACTATAGGACTCACATTAAAATAAATTAACTAGATAGGACTCAATTTAGAATAAAATGAACTAGATGGGACTCAAAATAAACTAAACTTTTGTTGCCCAGATGTAGTAACCCAAGAGGGGGGTGAATTGGGTTATTTAAAAAAAAATTTAATAGCTATGCAGATATATGTGCTTTTAACCCTAATTTGATTTGCAGCGGTGAAGTGGGGTGCACAGAATAATAACAATAGAAAAGCAAACAACCACAAACACACAGAAGTTTATAGTGGTTCGGTGCCAAACTCAGCACCTACATCCACTCCCCAACACCTTTGTGAATTTCACTAATCGTATCACAACGATTACAACCTCTAGCCGAACCAGGCTAGCCGTCTTGTTTATACGGCACAAGGCAGCCAAAAACCCCTAGCCAAACCTAGGCTAGTCCTCTTTTTCACGGCACAAGGAAGCCAAAAACCCCTAGCCAAACCTAGGCTAGTCCTCTTGTTTCAATGGCACAAGGAAGCCAACAACAAACCAGGGTTCACTAACACTTTTACAAGATAATCAGAGTCTGTAAAGGAGAAGCTCCTACAATGAGCAAATATACTGAATATACTTTATAACTTTTAAAGCAATAAACTCAGCAATAAATGAACTAGGTTGAAGCAGCTGAAGTCTTGAATGCTTGAAAAGCTTCAATGATTCGGATGACCTTTCAGAGCAAGGAATGAACTTGAATGCCTAGCAACCACTCAACAAATATGCAATGAAGGCTCTTTTCTTAGATTTTTCTCTCGTTGAACTTTCTTTTTTAAAAATCGTCTAGGTGTGCTTCTAATCCCAGCTATTTATATCCATCTAACAAGAAGATATCCGTTAGATACATAAGAAACAAATGGAAATAATAACGGGAAGAAAATATAACCATTAAACATGTTTCCCTTAAGCATTGAATGCAGATCTCCATTTGAGGAAGGATGAGCACTGTAAAAATTCAAAAATCCAAAAGTTAAATATAGCTTGAAATAGCATTAGAGAGAGAGAGAGAGAGAAAGAGCACTCTTAAAAGCTTAGGCAGTGGTGGACTAAAAAATGGCTCCAGGTAGCTGAGGATATGAATGCCATCGTCCAAGAGTAAAGCAAGAAACCTCAGCTAGCTAATCAATTAGCTAACTAGAGAGGTAACAAAAAAAGAATCGTCCTGAGGCAGCACATCAGTTAGCTTGGAAGCTAACTAAGCGAAAGTCAGTTAGCTCTTTAGCTAACTAACAGAGAAAAAGTAACGACAGAGAGAAAAATTCATGCTATCATAGTTAGCTCTCCAGCTAACTTAATTTGAAATCCACTCGGCTGCAGGAGAAAAACAAGACAGCTAGTTAGCTAAATAGCTAACTGAAGAATGGCCAGTTAGCTCACGAGCTACTAGAAGCAAAAGCAATATGTTGTCCGTCCAGCTTAGTTAGCTCTCCAGCTAACTAAGCAAAAGGGCAGCCATCCATTCTGATATAATAGTTAACTCTCCAACTAACTAACCAACAGTCAGCTAGCTCTTTAGTTAACTGAATTTGAATCCCCATGGCTGAGACGTTCCCTGTGAAAATCCATTAGCTGAGTAGTTAACCCCAGGATGAAATAGTTAGCTAAGCAGTTAACTAAAAGAAACATCAGCTAGCTAGAAGGAGTTTCAGTTAGCTAACAAGACATCCAGCCAGCTAGCTAAAATTGGAGGGTGTTCAGCCAATGCACTGTGACGAGCAAATCAGTTAGCTGAAGGAATTCTAGCTAGCTAACAAGCTAGCTCACAAGTTGACTAAAAGAAAAGGATGTTCGGCCAGGCACCTGAGACAAGTTTTTAGTTAGCTGAAAGGGCTCCAGCTAGCTAATACTAACTCACCAGCTAGCTGAAAAAGGAGGACATTCGGCCATATAACTGAAACGAGCATTTTAGTTAGCTAAGGGGCATGCCAGCTAGCTAATTGAAAGAACAAGCTAGCTAACCAGTTAACTTCAAGCAAAAATAAAAATATCTAAAGCAAAGTAAAATAAAGTACTTTCTTACCAGTCAATTTTGCATGAAGATACTTACTTGCAAGGCGACCGAACTTCCCTGTATCAATCTTAGAATTGCTTAATTTATTTTGTAATCATCAAAATCAATCTGGGGTCAACAATCTCCCCCTTTTTGATGATGACAAAACCTTTAAGCATATAAAGAGCAAGTGTATATATGGAAGTTTAATAAGTAAACAGGAGTAATCAAAAAACATTAATTTCTCCCCCTATCAAATTAAATAAGTGAAATCTTTTTCTTTTCTCCCCCTGAATATATGGAGTTACTACTTTACTCCATTCTTTAATGTATGCAAGAAACATTCTTCTCCCCCTTTTTGTCATTAATCAAAAAAGTTTGAAGAGTCTTGCAATAACTTTAAGCATAATAGATCAAGGAGATGTTAACATTCATTACATAATTAAAATAGTCATGCAGATCAGTACAAGACAATAGATATTACATGTCATTGTTTCAAGTCATAGAGCATAAACATAAAGAAGCATAACAAGTTTGTTCAAATACTACAAAACCACATAAGTTAAATACAATCACTTGTCATCATCAGATGAAGAAATATGCACTGAAGAAACATTTGGCTTGCTTGAAGATTCAGGCTTGACGGAGGAGGGCCGTGACGGTGGAGTGAAAAGGTGCGGATGAGAAAAAGAAGCATCAGGCGCAGAGGCGGCAGAACAAGTGATGAGAGTCTCCATGAGTTGACTCTGCCTTGAGAGGGTTGCAGTCCAATGATCAACAACATTTGCTGCATCCCGGGTCTGGGTCTGGCTCGATCTCATTTGATATTCTACCCACTCTGCCTTAGTCTCAAAATTTTCAAGCTTGATTTTAAGTAAATTTACCTCCTTCAGGATCCATTCCATGATAGATTCGTTGTGATGAAAAACTCTCCCATTAAGAATGTTCACATCATGAACAAGCCTTTCAAGAATGAGTTTAAATTGAGACATGTTTTCAAAAATAGAAGAAATATGTGGTACAAGAGTCTGATCATTGATAGAAGAAGCACTGTCACCAGAGCTTCGACTAAAAGTGGCAAGGGTCAATTCATTGATAATATGATGGAGTTGATCATCACATAATCTAACAGTTGGAAAAGGAGCAGGAGCAGGGTTGTCATTGCGAAAAGATAATCCAAAACATTGATTTCAGATGGATCAGGTAGAAAAGGGTTTTGGTCAGCTGTCATAGCAGCAAGATACGATTAGGTTGGCTAAAGTCATAAGTGAAAAATTTTGAGGGGAATAAGTAGATTGATTCACAGTAGGCGGTGGCATACTAGATTGTCCTGTTCTAGATCTAACTTTTAACCAAATACCATCCCTTTTAGCAAAATCCATACGGTGCAGTGAATGAGCATTAAAAACGTCGGAGTGACGTAATGCCACTGCAGTTTCTCCTTTAAGTTTAATACCAAAAAACTAAAAAACATGTGAGAAACATTCCATAGGGCAAAGTAGCCTTAGATCTGGACAAAGATTCTCTCATAATGGTCATCATTAATTCAGGTAAATCAACAGGGTCTTCTATTAAGATATCATACATTAAACAAATGTCCCTATCGTTTACCACATTAAATGATCCAGCACGAGGGGCGAGAATCTTAGCAATGATACTATGGAAAAGCCGATTTTCTACTAATAACATATTTGCATCTAACGTTTCAATCTTACTAGCTTCAGTATCATCTATATTAAGGATTAGGCCAATCTTATATCTGCGTTCACTAGGGAGAATTTCTAAGAAACCTTCAGATGAATTTTCAAAGCAGATCCTAATGTTTTACCATCTAGGTCTATTTTAGTCTTTTTCACAATGGAAGAAATAGTTCCACTACCAAAGGAAATGTTTTCATATAATTCCTTAATAAGTTCAGGATAAATAGGTCTTTTGGTAGATAACAGTTTGTCCTATCCTTGTTTAACTAACAGATTACTGATTTTAAATCCTTCTTGTTCTAAAAAGTTAAAGTCTACTAACCTCCCATGAGCAAAAGATTTTGAAGCAAGTAGGGAGTTTATTTGAGTAGAAGACGTGGAAGACTTCCGGCGAAGATCGGCACAATCGTCATCTCTAGCGACTGCCTTCTTCTTGGGAGCCATCAACTTCTTCTAGATAGATTAATAGGTGAATGGAAGGAAGGATTAATGGAAGGAATGAAAGAAAGGGTTGAGAATGAGAGATGAAGAGAGACTCGGTTGGAGTTTGAATGAGGGAGAATGAAGACGCGTGATTTGAAAAGAAACGAGTGGAGGAAAAAAAAAGGTTATATAGTGAATAGGCTTGATGGTTAACTGGCCAGGTGACTGTTTGGTTGCCTGGTCAGTTAGCTGCCATCAAAAGAAAAAATAAAAGCTTTCAAATGGCCGGTGGTTGGAAGAATTCAAAGAACATAGCTTTTATTAATTTGAAAAGACATAAAGCCTTACAACAAGGATTTAATTTGACATGAAATTCCTTTGATTGATGTGATTTAAAGATGTCATAACTTTAGATATCATATCACTTCATTAAATGATTCATTAAATGGTTGGATCAAACATCCCTAATTCTCTTCTGATTTCATAAAATTTTGTTTCATCAAGTGGCTTAGTAAAAATATCAGCAATTTATTTTTCAGTATTTAAAAATTCAATAACAACATTCCATTGTTAACATGATCTCTAATGAAATGATGTCTAATTTCAATATGTTTAGTTCTGAAATGTTGAATAGGATTTTTAGTTAAACTAATTGCACTTGTATTATCACATTTTATAGGTATGGCTTTTTGTTTAATACCATAATCTTCTAGTTGTTGCTTAATCCATAAGATTTGAGCACAGCAACTCCCAGCTGCAACATACTCGGCCTCGGCCGTAGATAGTGCTACTGAAGTTTGCTTTTTGCTAAACCATGAAATTAAGTTAACACCTAGAAACTGGCAAGTTCCAGTGGTTGATTTCCTATCTAATTTACATCCAGCAAAGTCAGAATCAGTGTATCCTATTAAATCAATGCTAGATTGTTTATCATACCATATACCCAAATTATTGTTCCATTTAAATATTTAAATATTCTTTTAACAGCAAGCAAGTGTGATTCTTTAGGATTGCTTGATATCTAGCACACATGCAAACACTGAATAAAATATCTGGCCTACTAGCAGTTAAATATAACAAAGATCCAATCATACCTCTATATTTTAAATCAACAGATTTTTCAGAATTATAAGTTTCAAGTCTACATGATGAGCTCATAGGGGTACCGATACTCTTGGATGTCTCCATGCCAAACTTCTTGATCATTTCTTTGGTATATTTGATTGGCTTATGAAGATCCCATCTTGATTTGTTTAATTTGAGGTCTGAGGAAGTAGGTCAGCTCACCCATCATACTCATCTCGAACTCTCCCTGCATAAGCTTAGCAAAGTCTTGCACAAAGATTCATTAGTGGCACCAAATATGATATCATCATATAGATTTGAATAACTAATATATCTTTATTTTGCCTTTTAATAAATAAAGTTGTATCCACAGTTCCTCGAATAAAATTATTACTAATCAAGAATTTGCTTAATCTTTCATACCATGCCCGGGGCACTTGTTTCAAACCATACAAAGCTTTGTTTAATTTGAAAATGTGGTTTGGAAACAGATGATTTTCAAATCCGGGTGGTTGTTCACAAAAACTTGTTCAGCAATATATCCATTCAAGAAAGCGCTTTTAACATCCATTTGATATAATTTAAAATTCATATAACAAGCATAAGCAAGAAGTAATCTAATAGCTTCTAATCTAGCAACAGGGGCATAAGTTTCATCAAAATCAATTCCTCTTCTTGATTATAACCCTTAGCTACTAATCTTGCCTTATTTCTAATTATATTGCCATGTTCATCTAATTTGTTTCTGTAAACCCATTTAGTTCCAATAATTTGATGATCATGAGGTCTTTCACAAAGAGTCCAAACATTATTTCTTTCAAATTGGTGAACTTCCTCATGCATGGCATTAATCCAATCAACATCATTTTTAGCATCATCATAACATTTAGGTTCAATTTTAGATACAAATGCTAAATTATTACAAGCATCTCTAAATGATGATCTAGTTCTCACTCCTTGAGAAGGATCACCAATAATTTGATATTTAGGGTGACTAAGAACATACCTCCATCCTCTTTCTAATTCATCATTACCTTGTGAGGCTTCAGGTAGGTCAGCGTTCCCTTCTTCACTTACCTCTTGTGTATCATTCTTGTCCTTTAATGTGATGTCCTTGAATTGATCTTCAATGTCATCTGCATCATTTATACCTTTTCCATTCCTTGATGGAAGATCATTAGATTCATCAAATAACATGAATTGATTCTTCAACTACTAAAGTCTTTTTGTTGAATATTCTAAAAGCTCTACTATGTAAAGAATATCTGAGAAAATTCCTTCATCAGACTTAGCGTCAAATTTATCAAGGTTTGATTTTCCATTATTTAATACAAAACATCGACATCCAAAAACATAAAAGTAACTTATATTAGGTTTTCTTCCTTTCCAAAGTTCATATGGAGTCTTTTTCAAAACAGGTCTGATTAATGCACGATTTAAAACATAACATGCAGTGTTAATAGCTTCTGCCCAAAAATATTTAGGAAGATTGCTTTCACACAACATGGTACGCGCCATTTCCTCTAAGTTCTATTCTTTCTTTCAACTACTCCATTTTGTTGTGGTGTTCTTGGTGCAGAAAAATTATGTTCAATTCCATTTTCATTACAAAATTCTTCAAAAGATTTATTTTCAAATTCTTTTCCATGATCACTTCGTATTGACAAAACAGAAGAATCTTTTCATTTGTAATTCTTTTAAATAATTTTTGAAATGATGGAAATGCTTCATCTTTACTAGCTAGAAACAAAACCCATGTAAAGTGAGAAATCATCAATAATAACGAAACCGTATCTTTTACCTCCTAGACTAGTGGTTCTTGTAGGACCGAATAAATCCATATGCAAGAGCTCCAATGGTCTAGTGGTTGAAACAAAATTCTTTGATTTAAAAGAAACTCGGTTTGTTTTCCAAATTGACAAGCATTGCAAATCTTATCTTTTTCAAAATAAGTTTTGGCAAACCATGTACTAAATCCTTTTTAATTAATTTAGATAGTAAATCCATGCTTGCATGAGCTACCCTACGATGCCATAACCAACTATTATCAGTTTTATTATTAGTAGCAACTAGGCAATCAATATTTTGATCATGCAAATCATTTAAATTAACAATGTATACATTACCATGCCTTTGACCAACAAATCTCATGTTTTCTTTAGCAGGATTTCTAACAATGCATAAGGATGATTCAAATGTAACATTAAATCCTTTGTCACATAATTGACTAATGCTAAGTAAATTATGTTTCAAACCTTTTACAAGCAGAACATTATCAATAAGCATGTGTGATACCTATTTTTCCAATGCCAATTATTTTTCCTTGGCCATTATCATCGAAAGTAACAGCACCTCCATCTTTTGCTTCCAAAGTGATGAATTATGATTCATCACCGGTCATGTGTCTTGAGCACCCGCTGTCCAAGTACCATTGTCTTTTAATTGCTCGGGATGCAAGATACACTTGCATACACAATTTCAATTTTTGTTCTTAGGTACCCAAGCTTTCTTGGGTCCTTTAGGGTTAGTCAAAATGGTTCCTTTTGGGATCCATATTTTTTTATCTTTTGTGTTTGACAAATATAAGCTTTGTGTCCAATTTTTCCACATTTAAAACATGTAATTTAGTAGAATCATCAGCATGCTCATAAATATTTTTTAGAAATTTTTGTATTTCAAAAGTATTGTATCCAAGACCAGCTCTATTGTAAACAGCTCTTTGATTATTTAAAATCATTTCTAATTTTTCTGAACTTAGACTAAATCTATCAACAATTGGTTTTAATTTATCTACTTCATTTTTCAAATCTTGGTTTTCCTTTAACAATTATTCATTATCCTTTGAAATTCTTTCTTTTTAAGAGTAAGATTTTTATTTTATTTTTCAATTCTTTGCTTTTTGAACTTAAATTTGCAAAATCATCAATAAGTTCATAAAATGCACATTGTAATTCATCAAAGGTAAAGTCATCTAAAAAGTTAGGGCTTACCTCATCATTATCAGCCATGAAGCAAACATTGGCAACTTTAGTTTTCTCTTCATTTTTTGAACTTGTAGCTTCACTTTTGCTCCAAGTGGTCATCATTGCCTTTTTCTTTATTCTTCTAGATGCCTCCTTTAATAGTGGACAATCTGGTTTGATGTGTCCAGGCTTCTTGCACTCATAGCATGTTGGAGGTTCACTCTTTTCCTTATCTTTGCTATGATCTCTTTTGACAAAATGCTTTCTTTGTCCAAATCTCTTTTTCTTCATGAACTTTTTAAATTTCCTTGAAATAAGTGCCATATCATCATCTTTCTCATTCTCACTTGTGGTTTCTTCACTCTCATCTTCTTGAGTTGCACTCTTCAATGCCATGGTCCTTCTCTTCTTTGAATCATCTTCATCAATATGTTGTCATTGCTGAAGTTCGTGAGTCATTAAAGAACCAACCAACTCTTCAAGTGATAAATTGTTGAGATCTTTTTCTTCTTGAATTGCTGTGACTTTTGCTTCCCATGTCCTAGGTAAATATCTTAAAATTTTTCTAACAAGATCACTGTTAATATAAGATTTTCCAAGACTCTTCAATCCATTAATAATGTCAGTAAATCTTGTAAACATATCAGTAATATTTTCAGCAGGATCCATCTTCAATAATTCATACTTATGAATAAGCATATTTATTTTGGATTCCTTGACTTGATTTGTACCCTAATGGGTGACTTCAAGTCTATATATTTCCTTAGCAGACATACAAGTAGATATCCGATTAAACTCATTTGCATCAAGAGAGCAATAAAAACATTCGTAGCCTTAGCATTTAATTGAGCTAATTTCTTATCTTGCTCATCCCATTCAGATTCAGGTTTTGCAATATTAACATTTTCAATCATAAATAGTGGGTGTGTGAGGTCCATTAATTATGATTTCCCATAAATCATAATCTAGTGCTTGAATGAAGATTTTCATTCGTGCTTTCCAATATGTGTAGTTTGTTCCATTGAACAAAGGTGGTCTATTAGTTGATTATCCCTCAATCAATATGGAATTCATTGGGATTACTATTAATCTTTGGATCCAAGCTAATCAAAGCTATAGAAATCAAGAGCAGGCTGCTCTGATACCACTTGTTGCCCAGATATAGTAACCCAAGAGGGGGGTGAATTGGGTTATTTTAAAAAAAATTGAATAGCTATGCAGATATATGTGCTTTTAACCCTAATTTAATTTGCAGCGATGAAGTAGGGTGCATAGAATAATAACAACATAAAAGCAAACAACCACAAACACACAGAAGTTTATAGTGGTTCGATGCCAAACTCAGCACCTACATCCACTCCCCAACACCTTTGGGAATTCCACTAATCGTATCACAACGATTACAACCTCTAGCTGAACCAGGCTAGCCCTATTGTTTATACGGCACAAGGCAGCCAAAAACCCCTAGCCAAACCTAGGCTAGTCCTCTTGTTTCACGGCACAAGGAAGCCAAAAACCCCTAGCCAAACCTAGGCTAGTCCTCTGTTTCAATGGCACAAGGAAGCCAACAACAAATCAGGGTTCACTAACCCTTTTACAAGATAATTCGAGTATGTAAAGGAGAAGCTCCTACAATGAGAAAATATACTGAATATTTTACAACTTTTGAATCAATAAACTCAGCAATAAATGAACTAGGTTGAAGCAGCTGAAGTCTTGAATGCTTGAAAAGCTTCAATGATTCGGACGACATTTCGGAGTAAGGAATGAACTTGAATGCCCAGCAACTACTCAACAAATATGCAATGAAGGCTCTTTTCTTGGATTTTTCTCTCTTTGAACTTTCTTTTTCAAAAATCATCTAGGTATGCTTCTAATCTCAGCTATTTATATCCATCTAACAAGAAGATATCCATTAGATACATAAGAAATAAATGGAAATAATAATAGGAAGAAAATATAACCGTTAAACATGTTTCCCTTTCTTAAGCATTGAATGCAGATCTCCATTTAGGAAGCATGAGCACTGTAAAAATTTAAAAATCCAAAAGTTAAATATAACTTGAAATAGCAATAGAGAGAGAGAGAGAAAGAGCACTCTTAAAAGCTTAGGTGGCGGTGGGTTGAAAAATGGCTCCAGGTAGCTGAGGATATGAATGACATCATCCAAGAGTAAAGCAAGAAACCTCAGCTAGCTAATCAGTTAGCTAACCAGAGAAGTAACAACAAAAGAATCGTCTTGAGGCAGCACATCAGTTAGCTTGGCAGCTAACTAAGCAAAGTCAGTTAGCTCTTAGCTAACTAACAGAGAAAAAGTAACGGCAGAGAGAAAAATTCATGCTATCATAGTTAGCTCTCCAGCTAACTTAATTTGAAATCCACTCGGCTGTAGGAGAAGAACAAGATAGCTAGTTAGCTGAATAGCTAACTAAAGAATGGCTAGTTAGCTCATGAGCTAACTAGAAGCAAAAGCAATATGTTGTCCGTCCAACTTAGTTAGCTCTCCAGCTAACTGAGCAATAGGGCAGCCATCCGTTCTGATATAATAGTTAACTCTCCAGCTAACTAACCAACAGTCAGCTAGCTCTTTAGTTAACTAAATTTTGAATCCCCACGGCTGAGACGTTCCCTATGAAAATCAGTTAGCTGAGTAGTTAGCTCTAGGATGAAATAGTTAGCTAAGCATTTAACTAAAAGAAACGTCAGCTAGCTAGAAGGAGTTTCAGTTAGCTAACAAGACATCCAGCCAGCTAGCTAAAATTGGAGGGTGTTCGGCTAATGCACTGTGATGAGCAAATCAGTTAGCTGAAGGAATTCCAGCTAGCTAACAAGCTAGCTCACCAGTTGACTAAAAGAAAAGGATGTTCGGCCAGGCACCTGAGACAAATTTCTTAGTTAGCTGAAAGGGCTCCAGCTAGCTAATAAACTAACTCACCAGCTAGCTAAAAAAGGAGGACGTTCGGCCATCTAACTGAGACGAGCGTTTTAGTTAGCTGAGGGGCATGCCAGCTAACTAATTGAAAGAACAAGCTAGCTAACCAGTTAACTTCAAGCAAAAATAAAAATATCTAAAGCAAAGTAAAATAAAGTACTTTCTTACTAGTCAATTTTGCATGAAGATACTTACTTGCAAGGCGACCGAACTTCCTTGTATCAATCTTAGAATTGCTTAATTTATTTTGTAATCATCAAAATCAATCTGGGGTCAACAACTTTATTTTTCAACTCAAGACTTGAATCATAACTAATCAGATATCCACAGAGGGTTAAGAATCCTCTGCTTGATCCTGGTGCCCGCACCAATTCTCCCGGGGTGGAAGAACTCGACCCCATCGAGTATGGGTCATTCTGGCTCTGGTATCTCTCTAGTAGGTCTGGGTCGAGGTATTGCAAGTCCTTTCAAGTAATCCATGAATCATCAGATTCGGGACGACCCTGCCATCGGACCAGGTAGCGTTGATAACCGTGGTTCCGGATCATAATGGCTTGATCGTCTAGGATATGCTCGATCCACTCTCCTCACTCAGGTAAAATTGGTGGTGGACACTCTTGGATAGGTTCGCTCATGAAAGGAGGGTTAGGTCCAAAGTACTCACTAGGAATTGTTGCTGGTTCCCTATATTCTACTAGGTCTGCAATATTGAAGGTAGAGCTAATGCCCCAATCTGAGGGCAGATCTAGCACATAGGCATTGGGTCCTACCTTCTCTATTATTTTAAAGGGACCAGCTCTGCAAGCGTGAAGTTTCTTAATGGTACCTGATGGGAACCGTTCAGGCCTAAGCCTAACCATGACATAATCCCCTACACCAAACTCTTTGGCTCTTCTTCGGGAGTTAGCCAGTCTTTTATAAGTTTCATTACTTAGATTTATTTTCTGGCTAATGTCCTTATGTAAGTCTTTGATATGCTGTGCAAATGCTTGTGCGAACTCTGAGACTCGTGTGTGGAGGGGTAAAGGAATTAGATCAAGTGGACGATTAGGCTTGTACCCATGGACTATCTCAAATGGACTCTTGCCCGTGGACCTGTTCACTGAGCTATTGTAGGCGAACTCTGCACGAGGCAGTAATAAATCCCATGTCCCTAGGTGTTCGCCTACAAGGCACCTAAGAAGGTTTCCTAGACTACGGTTCACCACTTCAGTTTGCCCATCCGTTTGGGGGTAAAGGCTGTGGAAAAATTAAGTTTGGTCCCTAACAGATGCCATAGCATTTTCAAAAGTAGCTGGTGAACCTAACATCCCTATCAGAAACAATGGTCTTAGGTAGGCCATGGAGCTTGACCACGCTGTCTAAGAAAAGTCGGGCTACCCTAGACGCGTCAAAGGTTTGCGAACAAGGGATGAAATGAGCCATCTTAGAGAACCTATCGACCACTACAAAGATGGAGTCATGCTTCTTCTGGGTTTTAGGTAATCCTAGAATGAAGTCCATACTGAGGTCTTGCCAAGGACGATCAGGCACTGGCAAAGGAGTATATAGACTGGTGTTCTGCTTCTGCTGTTTTGCAATGGCACAAGTTCGACATCGGGCTATTATCAGGGCAACGAGCCTTTTTAATCCTGGCCAGTAAAATTGGTCCTCTATCGCTAGAATAGTCTTATCTCTTCCAAAATGACCAGCTAATCCCCCAGCATGTTTCCCAGACTAGGAATTCTCTAAGTGACGTCCTAGGGATACAAAGTCTATTGCCCCTAAAAAGGTAACCATCCTGGATGGTATAATCTCCACTGGTACTGGATGGCCCTAGCTGAAGGATCTTATAAATTTCACCAAAGTCATGACAGGTCTCATACTCATCTTTTATCCGGTCGAATCCTATAACTTCGTGCTAACAGTACTCAACAACAAAGACTTACGGCTTAGGGCATCTGCTACCTTATTTTCTATACCGGCACGGTGTTTCAGGACAAAAGTGTATGCCTGAATGTATTCAACCCATTTGTCATGCCTAGAATTTAGCTTCTTTTGGGAGTTCAGAAATCGGAGTGCCTCATGATCAGAAAATAAGACAAACTCCTGTGGTAGTAAGTAATGTCTCCAATACTTAAGGGCTTGTACTACCGCATAGAATTCCTTATCATAGGTGGAATATCTAAGTTTAGCTTCATTTAGTTTTTCACTAAAGAAAGCTATGATTTTCTTGGCTTAACACTCCACCTATGCCTACTCCCGATGCATCGCACGCAACCTCAAACACCTTAGAAAAGTCTGGAAGTCTAAGTATGGGTGCATGAGTCATCCTATCCTTAAGCTCTAGGAAGGCCTTATTAGCTGACTTAGTCCACTCAAAATTACCCTTCCTAATACAATCAGTGATGGGTGCGACGATGGTGCTAAATCCCCTAATGAATCTCCTGTAAAAGGTTGCTAGGCCATGGAAGCTGCGGACATCGTGGACGTTCATGGGTACCGGCCACTCTACGACCGACCTAACCTTTTCAGGATCCGCTGAAACACCTTCTGGGTTACCACAAAACCTAGAAAGATAACCCTATGCATCATGAAATCACACTTCTTAAGGTTTGCATATAGGCTATTCTCTCTAAGGGTCTGACAGATTAATCTGAGATGGTTAAGATGGTCCTCTTTGGTCTTGCTATAAATTAATATATCATCAAAATAGACCACTAAGAATTTTTTCATGTACTCTTTCAGGACCTGGGTCATGATTCTCATGAATGTGCTAGGTGCGTTTGACAGCCCAAAAGGCATCACGACCCACTCAAACAGACCATCTAGTCTTAAATGCAGTCTTCCACTCATCCCCTGGTCTAATTCTAACCTGATGGTAGCCACTCTTAAGGTCTATTTTGGAAAAGATAGTGGCACCCGCCATCATGTCCAACATGTCATCTAGTCTGGGGATAGGAAACCTATACTTGATAGTGATTTTGTTGATGGCCCTACTGTCCATGCACATTCTCCAGGTACCATCCTTCTTAGGGGTTAATAGTGCAGGAACTGCACAAGGACTTAAGCTCTCCCTAATGAAACCTTTCCTAAGTAATTCTCCACTTATTTTTGTAGTTCTTGATGCTCAGTGGGGTTCATCCTATAATGGGAAGGTTTGGGAGGGTGGATCCTGGGATCAGGTCAATGGCATGTTGGATGTTTCTCAGGGGTGGTAACTGATCAGGCAATTCTTCAGGGAAGACATCCTTAAACTCCTCTAGGATCTCAATTACTTCTGGGGGTTGTTCCTTTTGGACTGATTCATAGATCTCTTTAGTGGTCAAAATCCAAACAGGATTACCCTCAGTGATGTCCTTTTCTAATTCCTTAGCTTTAATCAGATTAACTCTTGGCTTGCTATCCTTAAGGTTGCTAGATCCTTTCTTGATTGGGTCCCTAGGTGGAGTTGATGTATCACATACTTGTTCCCATTGTGTTTAAAAGAGCAGATGTTGGATCAACCAAACAAGGTGGCATCGTGATCGTAAAGCCAAGGTCGACCTAATATAATACTAACACCCATAGGAATTACATCGCACCAGACCTTTTCCTCATAATTTTGCAATTTGATTAGTATTTGGCATCTGGACTTGATTGGGATAGAAGTGGAATCTACCCACGAGACTTTATAGGGACTAGGATGGGGAACTGTGGTCAATCCTAATGACTTAACTATATTGGTAGAGACAGCATTGACACAACTCCCGCTATCCACTATGATCTTGAGCACCTTATCCCCTATCTTAACAAAAGTCTGTAGGATGTTAGTCTACGCCAATCTTCTTGATCCTTACTGTGAGTCTGGGTCAAGATACATCTAACCACTCCTAGTAGGTCTTCAGACTCAAATGTTTCCTCTCTCCATCGTACTCATCTATCAGATGGGTATCAGCCTCATAGACCTCTCCCTCAGGCTCAACTAGGGACTTGGATTCAGTCTCAGGTAACTCATCTATATGAAGGGATCTGACTGGGCACTGCTGATCATATGTCCTAGTTTGTTGCATCTAAAGCATTTGATCTGGGGGTTAGAATTTCTTTGGACCTCTACAGATTTACCCTTATCCTCTCTCTGGGGTATAGGGTACTATTCTAGGGTCGACTCAACTCAGTTCGGCTTGTACTGGGTCGGCTAGTGTTGGGTCGACTGGGGAAAGTCTGGCGGGGGTCTGAGTACTGGGTAGGTCTGGGACGACTAGGATAGGCCTGGCTAGATCCTGGATATGGGCTAGGGCTCTTGGTAGCCTTTGATCTACGATAGGGTGGCCCTCTCTGAAAACGTTCATAATCCCTAGCAACTTGGTAAGCTTCTTCTAAATTGTGTACCCTTCTTAGGTAGAGTTCTCTTTGAATATCTACTTTCAGGCCATACCTAAACTTGGATAGGGTGACTTCCTCAGACTGAACGATATTACACCTCATGGTATGCTCTTGGAATGTAGCAATGTATTCATTCATAGTTTTACTACCCTGAATTAATCCCTGCCACTGGTCCAATAGGCTCTGTTCATATGATATGGGGACATAATTGGACCTAAGTCTAGCCTTCATGGCGTACCAGGTGACTATGGGGACTCTTCCCTCTAATAATTGCCTTCGCTCTAAAGTGGCCCAGTATAACCTAGCCTATCATACTAACTTGAGCTTGGAAAACTTAAACTTACGCTCTTCAGACATGTCGTACCAGTCAAAGTATTGGTCCATCCCTTCCTCCCAATTTAGGTAGTCCTTAGGGTCCATAGAGCCATCGAAAGTAGGTGCTTCAAGTCTGACATTTCTAAGGGCTCTTTCTTCTTGGTCTACTACCTCATGATTGGGTCTCCTAGGAAGGACATCTAGGACTGGATCAGGTCAAAGTGGTCTCCTAGGGTTTGGCCTTATGTAGAGGTCAGGCTGTTGGGCTCTCCTAGAATGAGGTGGGGTCTCATGATCAGACTCGGTGTGGGGCTCACGGGCTTCTTCAAGGATGCCCAACCTAGTTTCAACTTGATTGAACCAGGACCCTAATCTAGCCTCAGATTGCTTGATGTCTTGGTTCATTTGGGCTAGTTGTTCAGTAATGATCCTTAAGTGATCATCAATGCTTAGATTAGCCATGGCTTCATCCTATAATGGAGGTGGTGACGGGCGAAAAGATGCTCCTGATCTAGTGCACATGCAAGCACAATCAAGCATACAAGACTCAAACTAACTCGGACTACGGTATGCTAGACCTAGTCATCCAGAGTAAAGGATTTGGCTTAATGCAAGCCAATCTAACAGTAACTCTTTAATTGGCCAGTTGGGACAGGTGGAAGGGGGGAGGCTCGTCCCGCAAATTACATGTGCCTAATTAGAATAACCCCAACACTCCGCTTAAGTCGTTTGATATTTGAACTCCCTTCTAGACATCAATTTCAGAGCATACGCCAGATTGATTTGTACTAGTCTCCTCCAGTACACTAAACCGACTGTTGGTGTCCCTAACCCTCTAGGGCAAATGTCAATTAAGTTGCTACTCAGCTTTAGATTAGAGGCGTGGGATCGGAATGCATGGGTAGATGTTTTGGGCCAAGGAAGGGGTCTCAATCCCTTCCTTATCTAACATCAATGAAAGCCCTTAAGACTAATTTAATGCAGATGAATGACATGTAAAACATATACCCTAATCCAGAAATCTACAAATAGCAATAAATCTAAGAATTTTTTTTATTTTTTTTCACAGATCAAATAAATTCTCAAAAAATAACAAAAAATACTTTAAATTATAATGAATCTAAAAAAATAAATTTTGTAATTTTTTGATGTGTATGCATGTAGAAACAATTCAATTAATAAATGATATACTAATAATAATGTGAATTAAAATTAAGCCCTAACTATGCTCTGATACCAAACTGATGCAGGACCGATTCGCATGCAAGTAATTTTTTTTTTTTTTTTTTAATGATTAATAATTGCAGTTGATTATTCTCTCAAAGTAATAGCATAAGAGGGATTCAAAAAATTCATAGTAAATCCGCACGTGAAATAGTTCCTAAAAAATAAGGAAGAAGGACTGCCGAGGCTAAGAAGCCTCGGTAGGGCTTGCTCTCCTACAATAAAGTTACTAGTAGATTAGAGGGGTGTACCTGGAAAGAGCGGGAAGATCAAAGTGTTGAAGGGGTTGCTCTGCCTGGCGGATGCGCCCTAGATAACCAAGCCTTGAGCCCACAGATCTGCGGTCAAGTATCCGCTGACTTAGATGACGATCACCTTGAATCCTGGATTCGTGGCTACTGAGGGATCTGCAAGATCACCATACAAGGGTTAAAGAATAATAGAGAAAATTTAGAATAGAGGCAAAGAGACAAGGAAGGAGTAGAGAAAAGGGAAGGCTAGCCAAGGGCTCTTGGGCGTCTACTATTGGAAGACAAAGGTGGCGGCCAGGGTTTCTCCTGAAGACTTGGGATGTTGGCATGCGTAGGAGGAGGGAAACAAGAGCACCAGAGAACCAATTAACAAAATCATAATAACTCAAACCTTGGATTGATTGATTAATAATAAAAGATACATCATTCATACAAGAGGGTCTCTTTTATAGAGCAAGAGACTTGGGGCCCAAAAAAATACAGATATGGAAAGAGAGAAAAAAAAGGTGCCCTAATCAAATTTGGCATGAAATCTGCAGCGTCCATATGAGGAAGGTGATCTTCTAGATGCAATCAGCGGCAGCTGTATTCGGTATGAAATCTATGGCATCCAGATGAGGCTGGTGATCTTCTAAATATGATTGAGATGCAATCAGCGGCCGATTAATTTGGCATGAAATCTGTAGCATCCAGATGAGAAGGTGATTTTCTAGATGCAATCATCGACAGCTGGATTCGGCATAAAATCTGTGGCATCCAGATGAGAAAAATGATCATCCAGATCAGAAAGGTTGCTTGCTCTGCTAGGTGGCATGTGGGCTGCCTGAAGTAGGTGTGGCACCAACTTGAATTTAGCAGCTGCTCTGTCTGACTGTGATGGCCTTGTCTTCTATTCCAATACTGATGTCTTCTCTTGTAAGCTGATAAACTTACTATAGGACTCACATTAAAATAAACTGAACTGGATAGGAATCAGTTTAGAATAAAATGAACTGGACGGGACTCAAAATAAAATAAACTTTATTTTCCAACTCAAGACTTGAATCATAACTAATCAGATATCCACATAGGGTTAAGAATCCTCTGCTTAATCCTGGTGCCTGCACCAGGGCTCATCGACCACAGCCGACACTCCCACTTCCCCTCTCTTTGGGGTGGAGGAAGGGTGGCCGGCGCCATCTTTTTTTGACTCCTTTGGGAGAGACCCATAGGGACGAGATCTCTTTTCGGACATATATTTGTCCCTAGAGTTGGAGCCCCTGTGACGCTTGCCCAACTCCTTCTTCATTTGGCCCACAAATGCCAACATTTCGGCTAAAAACATAGTAGACATTCAGTCGAATAGTAATAGAGTTGCCTAAGCGTATCGGCCATCATGGCAATGGGGAAAAAAGACTCACCTTAGGGGTCGATAGAACTAAGCCCAGTGACAAAAAGGGCATCCTCTGATAATAGGGCGCTAGCTGATAACACGCGACCACTGCGGAGGGTTACCAAATCCCACTTCTCCTACTCGGACAACTCCAGGCACACCTCTGAATCTTTCACATAACTCACCCATGTCCCCAAAAAATCTGAGCCAATGTTCTTCTCGGCAATGAAAAATTGAGACTTCCACTCCTTTATTGAAGATGGATTATCTGAAATCATTTCGAATGACTTCTGGGGGCCAATATAGGGCCACTTGGAGCTCCTTCTGAAAACAAGGTTGTAGCAGACTCAAAATATAGGGAGGGTCGCAATCACCCCAACATGACTACACATCGAGATGAACTCGATGAGATTGCGCCAGCTATTTGGAGCCACCATTGTTGGGCATATGTTGTAAAATCCTTAGGCTCTCCTTGTAGAAGAAAACCCCACGGCTTAACCCCGTCGAAACCCTATGCTCGGCTTTCGGAACACATAGAGACATGTCCTGCGGAACCCTGTAACGGCGATAGATTTTGTCCAAGTCTTCAAGGGTTATCTCTGAGGCAACATCACTCGGACCCTTCATGTTGACAAATCGAGAGGCAAAACGCGAATAAGCTGGCAAGGGTTTAGGGAGGGATGAAAATCTCTGTGGTAGGGACGAAAAGGCGTTGGAAAAGGAACGCTGCCCTAGCTCTTTTAAATAGTGTCTAGAAGGAAAGCTCAAGACGCTAAAACTTCCGATATGGGCACCAAAAATATAGGAGCCTTGCCATGTGGGACTCCCACAATCGCGGCCTGCTTGAAATGAGGCGTTTCCTCCTCGTGTTGTAGCAAAAAATGATGACAAAACAGTGGCCTATCATTTATAAAATTATCATTGCCTGCCCCTTGGAATTCCCATGAATGAGGTTATTCCAGAACTCTACTCCCTACATGTGAATTTACACTTCGGACTAGGAAGTGGGAGGCATGTGATGAGGGGTAAAATTATCATTGCATTAATACCTGCATGCATCAATAATTGGGTCAAGTCCGATCCCAATGTCTTGTCGGCCAGCTGTCACATCTACTAAGCAGTGAAGCTGAATCACCCTTAGCAGAGTCGGGTTGCTCCGACGACCCGAGCCATCTTCATACTTCGGTCGCCTGAGCCATCTCCATACTTCGGCCGCCCAAGCCATCTTCATACTTCGGTCGAGCCATCTTCATACTTTGGCCGCTCGAGCCATTTTCATACTTCGGTAGCTCGAGCTATCTTCTTACCTCGGTAGCCAGAGCCATCCTATACCATAGAAAACCAAGTTGTCCCTTGCCTCAGCCTGACCAAGGCACTCGAATACCTCTACGGAATCCGACATGGAAGAGTTCAAATTCATGATAACTAAATAAGATTTCAAATGGAGAATCATGCGAGAAGTGGCCTAAGGGCCATAGGAGTGGCCTAGAACCTACATGATCGTTGAATCTCAAGGCATCAACCAGCTCTTCTGGCCATCGATCCTCTAACCGACAAGATACATATCCTACCGGACTTGTAACAAACTTGATCCAAATCCGTTTCGAATCACAACAGCTTTCAGACCCCCCCCCACAGTGCGCCCAGGGAATTAGGTGATCTCTTATAAATACCACAACCCTTAAACCTCTCAGGTACACACTCATTCATCGGCTCCTATACTAAAAAACTCCATTGAAGCTCCTATAGAGCTTGGAGCTCTCGGAAGAAAACCCATCCAGAGGAGCTCTTTTGCGAGAGTCTTCTCCTCATATCTGCTTGCTGTGAATCTCCACTAACTTGGGTGTCGGAGGGTCCTCCGCAGAGGGCAACCCCCGAAACACCCTCTGCATGTGGACTATCCTGCAGGTTTAATCCCGGGTGATAAGACTGGCATTTGGACCCGGAACCAGAGGGCACCCGAGTCGGAGAACAAATTTTCCTGGCAATACTTTTCAAGCCAAGTCTTGAACTTGAAGCAATCCTTCTTTATGTGTCCCTTCTTCTTACAAAAGAAACACTTGGATTCCTTCTTAATGTTAGATTGGGATGGTATTTTACTTCTATTCTTCTTCTTGGCCTGTACCTAATTCTTTCCATTTGTAGTCAGCATTGTACTCTCACCCAATTCCATCACCAGTCTACCCTCTTCTTGAACACACATGGCCAAAAGTTTATTGATTGACCATTTTTCCTTATGTGTGTCATAAGATATCTTAAATGGTCCATACTACTATGGAAGGGTATTTAAAATATAGTGTATTAGAAAGGACTCAGACATTTCAACCTTAAGAGTCTTTAGTTGAGCTGCAATGTTCCTCATTTGCATAATATGCTCACGTACACCTCTCACTCCAATGAGCCTCAGGGATGAGAACTTCAAAATTATGGTGCTAGCAAGATCTTTGTCTGAAGTACTAAATTTCTCATCAATGGCCTTTAGTAGCTCCCTAACATACTCATGCTTATCGACTGAACTATGTATATCGACAGAGATTTTTATCTTTATGAACATTACACTCGAGCGATTAGATTGCTCCCAATGTTCATAAATCGTAATCTCACTAGGAGTGCTGGTCTGAGTTATTGAAGGTGGTTCATCTTTCCTTATAGCATAATCAATATCCATCCACTCTAGATGAAGGAGAATTCTCTTCTTCCAAACTTTATAGTTATCACCCTTGAATTCAAATATGTCGCATTTTATATCAGAGAAATTTATAGGTTGTATAACTACAAAATTAAACATACATGGTTATTATCAAAAAATGAGGCTAATTAAATTGCTTTACCAATGTAAATCATGCATTTAAAAAATAGTGAATCTACTGACATAAAACATGCCTATGGGTTAAAGCTCTAATTCAATTAGATTCACTTAAGTTTGTATGATAAAACTATGTTCCTTCTTTCTAATTCTTGTGGATAGATTAGAAAAATATAATTTGATATTTTATCCTAATTAATTATACAAATATAACAAAAATTCCTATAGGATAAATTTTATTATATTCATATAATTAATTATAATTAATATCTATTTTTTATGTGATTCATTAACTTTGTTATATAATTTTATAATTAAGGATGCTGTGACTATTTCTTAATTATTTAAATTATATTTATCACTTAGATATTATTTCAAATTTATGCTCAATTTTTGCCCAGCAGAAGGCTTGGTCGAGAGATCCCATAAAAAAAATATGGCACCAGCTGGAAGCAGGTGTGATGGATTTGTTGATAGTGGGAGGGAACCGTGATTGCGTCCACTCAATGCCTTACCAAGATTTCAATGTCCCTCCTTTTTTTTAATATCAAAAGATAGTAAAGAATTGGGAACTCCAACAACTCACGACACCATAAACTAGAATTCATGATCCCACATGGGCATTGCAATGGGCCTGTTATCATCACCTTTCCCCACAAGTCAACTAACCCTGATCAACTTTTACAAATATTATAGCTTTTCAAAAAGGTTAGCCCACATTACGTCACCATCCATAATCCCACCCGCGAATTCCAAGCCTTCTCTAGCACTCATCCCTCGGCCTTGCCCACTCCGCCCTCCATCGTGCCCCCTTTCTTCATCCCTTGATCGAAATCATATTAATATTAATTTCAAACAAGTAATATCAAAATCTAAATTCAAACATTTCGAAACAAACTCAGCTATCTCTCTATTCATCCCATTCCACCAATAACTCTGCTTAATATCTCATACATCTTGGTACTTCCTGGGTGCATCAAATAAGCTGAGCTATGAGCCTCCTTCAAGATTTGCTTCTTTAATAGATCACTGGCTGGCACACATACTCTACCTCTATATACTAGTAGGCCATCATTTCTAACAGTATAATCTAACTGGGATCCATTTAGAACTGATTCCCTAACTTTCAGCAACTATGGATCCCGCATCTGAGCTTCCTTTATTTCATCAAGCATTAGGGGCCTAACTCTAAAACTTGCTAATAATGCTCTGGATTTATCTGCTATGAGTTTTGCAATTAAACCTCTCAACTCTAGCATTAGAGGTAACTGTATTGCTTTGATGGAAACTAAGGTGGCTATAGATTTTCTACTCAAAGCATCAGCCACCACATTAACTTTCCCAAGATGATATTCTATTGTACAGTCATAATCCTTCATCAACTCCATCCATCTTCTTTGCCTCAGGTTTAATTCTTTTTAAGTCATAATATACTTCAAGCTTTTATGATCTGTGAAGATCTGGCATTTCCATCCATATAAATAATGTTTCCACATCTGTAAAGCAAAGATCATTGCTGCAAACTCTAAGTCATGGGTGGGATAATTCTTTTCATGAGACTTCAATTGTCTAGCAATATAGGCTATCACCCTCTCACCCTGCATCAACACACATCCCAAACCTTTCAAGTAAGCATCACTATATACCACAAAATCACTGCTATTATCAAGGAGTGTAAGTATTGGTGCCAAAATTAACCTCCTTTTTAATTCATTCATACTGTCCTGACATACCTTTGACCAATGATACCTAGTATTCTTCTTTAACAACTTAATCATAGGAGAAGCCATAATTGAAAAGTTTTCTATAAACCTCCTATAATAACCTGCCAAACCCAAGAAACTCTTGATCTTAGTCTGAATGGTAGGTGCCTCCCAATTTACTATAGCTCTATTTTCTGGGGATCTACCATGATTCCACTAGCTAAGACCATATGTCCCAAAAACTTTACTTCATCCAACCAAAATTCACTTTTGATGAGCTTAGCATGCAATTGCTTTTTCCTTAAGATCCGCGACATTATCCTCAAATGCTGCTTATGTTCTTCTTTACTTCTAGAATAGATCAATATGTCATCGATAAATACTACCACAAATTTGTCCAAAAATTTCTAAAATACTTGGTTCATCAATCCCATAAAAGTAGCTGGAGCATTAGTCAAGCCAAAAGGCATCACCAAAAATTCATAATGGCCATATCTAGTTCTGAAAGTAGTTTTTGGTACTTCTTTCTTCTTTATTTTTAACTGATGGTACCTAGATCTAAGATCAATTTTTGAGAACATAGTTGCTCCTTGAACTGATCAAACAAATCATCTATTCTTGGCAAAGGATAATTATTTCTAACGGTCACTTTGTTGAGCTACCTATAATCTATACATAATCTCAAAGTACCATCTTTTTTCCTTACAAATAATACAGGTGCTCCCAAGGTATACACTAGGTCTAATAAACCCTCAGTCTATTATATCCTAAAGTTGGACTTTCAATTCCTGCAACTCAGCTGGACCCATTCTATAGGGTGCTTTAGCTATGGCCTTGGTATCTGACTGCAATTCTATACTGAACTCTATTTCTCTATCAGGTGGCAACCCTGGCAATTCTTCTGGAAATACATCAGAAAACTCACATACTACCAGAATGTCTACCAATTCTTGGGCCTCTGCCCTCTAAATTAATCATACATGCAAGAAAGGCCTCGTTCATTTTTTCATCATTTTACTAGCCATTAAGGCTGAATTCATCCCTAAGGATGTCACTCTCCTATCACCCATGAAACAAACTTTTCTATTATCAGAAGTGTGAAATATGACCTTTTTATTGGAACAATCAACTCTGACTCCATGCATAGATAACCAATCCATTCCCAATATAGCATTAAATTCTTTTCATTTCAAAGGGATTAGATCTGCTACTAGCATCTGACCTTCCATTGTAATATCACAATCCCTATATACTTTGTGTGCAATAAAAGGTTTCCCTACTAGCATAGACACTACTAACTGACTAACCAATGAATCCATCTCCTTATTTAGATGCTTAGAAAAATCAACTGATATAAAAGAATATGAAGATCTAGAATCTATCAAAACATAGGCATCATGATCATTAATGGGTAGCATACCTGTCACCACATCCGGGTTGACTTGAGCCTCCTGTCGGGTCATAGCAAATACTTTAGCTTCAGCTCATTGTACATTTGATGCCCCTCCCTACTGGTTGGAGTAAGGTCTAATCACATTGGCTGAAGCTAGGATATTGATGTCTATTTTTCAAGCAAATTGACCCCTGGGTGCCACTGATCCCTGAGTATGATCACCGCCTCGCACCCACCTAGGGCAATCCCTCTTGATGTAGTCTAGCTAACCACAAACATAATATCCTCTCATAAACCTCCTACACTCACCAGGATGCTTCTTTCCGCACACGTCACACTGTGGGACAACTTCCCCTCCACCCTGGGAATGTCCCTGGCTCCTCACCTCACCTACCAGTCCACCACTAGTAGCCTATGGTAACCCTCCATGAATAGGCTTCCTTTGAACTGGGTTAGACACTGACATAGATCCAGACCCTCTCCCAAAATCCATTGGAGCTCAATAACTGGTACCATACTATCCTTTAATCTGGGGTCTCTTAAAAGACTGGGATCCTTTGGCACTCCTCTTCATTCTTTCTTGTCTTCATTGATGAATTCCTTTTCCAACTCCTCAGCCCTAAGAGCCCTCTGAACCAGCTCCCTATAACTACCATAACTCTGCATACTAGTCTTTACTTTAATTTGGAGATTTAATCCATTCTGGAATAGTCTGCACTTTTCTTTCTCATCTATAACTAAGGCCTCAGCAAATCTAGATAGCTCAATAAAAGTGGCCTCATACTCGGCCAAAGATCTCTTCCCCTGAGTCAAATATAAAATTTTTTGAATAGTACTGCTAGTGAAATTCCATCTTGAAATCTTTTGAAGACACAACTACTCCCTGTGGCTGCCTATTACTGACAGACCGCCACCAATGCTGAGCCCTACCCTCCAATAGAAAAGTAGCTATGCTCACCCTTTGCTCCTCAAGGCAGCCCATCACCTCAAATACTCTTTCAATCCTCTGAAGCCAAGCATCAGCCTAAATAGGGTCAGTAGTACCCTAAAACTCTGGAACCCCCAATCTTCTAGCCCTTTCAACATTTTTCTTAGCTTTACAACTCCTAGGCTATGCACTAGAGCCAACACCCACGGCAACCACCACTGCCTGAGTGATCATCCCCACCAAGTCTGGCACATTTGGCCGCTGAGCCTATGCTTGGGATGGACCAACTGATACTAGTGTAACAGACTGAGAAGAAAATTCGGATATCTGATCAAAAGATACACCCACTCCTGCCTCATCTGAAGGTGGATCACTAGATGATACCCTGCCAAGATGGCCCTCTCTATGTGAACTTTGGGTCTACATTGACCCCTGCCTCTACTACTCCTTGAAGATTGCCCTCCTTCCTTACTTTCCCTAGTAATAACTATCCTATAAGACACAATTTATCAGATCAGTTTCAATTATTCAATAATTACAATCATTTAAGCATTTCAGATTCATATTCGTATTTCTACTCATACTCATATCTCTATACCTACTTTCCCTAGGATCTAAATAACCTAGGGCTCTGATACCACTATCTGTCGGCACCCTCTCTGATCGACAACATAGATGACCTATACAAATCGAGTAGAGTTCTACCAGCCTTTATGTTGTGCTCCATAAAGTACAAGTGAACTCCATTCAATTGGCATAGGATGCTGAAGCAACAACTTATCATGCTAAAAACTTAAACCTTTTTACCTGTTCCATTTATATATTCATTCATCATCTCAATTTTAAAATAATTGAATCTGTATAAATCAAGTACTAATTCCAAGCCTACTCTGTCAGATCACATTCACAATATATTTGATAATTCAAATTCATTTCATATACATTGCCAAAAGACTTCTAAGTGTATATACATATACCTACCCAAAATAAGCCATCCTTATACACACATTAGCCTGGGACACATCACCAGGTCCCTACATGTAAACAAACATATATACAAGCCCAAAACTTATCTTACATATACATTTTACCAACATACTACATCATCAAGATACAACCATATAAACATATAGCCATATATTCATGCCATCACCCAAATCCACACAGACATTCGCTGTTACATACATCTCTATTGGCTTCCATAGGAACAGATCCAAAAGCCACAAAGATCCACTTCCAACTCTAGCTAAAGTAAGAACCAACCCTCCAAACTGGTCTCAAGCTCAAGGATCTGGAAATAGAAATATCAACAATAGAATGGGGTGAGACCGAAGTCCCAGTGACTGGACAATCATCTAACCCGGGGAAAAACTGAGAATATAAAATACCTTTTCAATCATAATACTTTAAAGCATTTATACGACGAAGTAAACATTTTATCATGCTAACTGGCAAAGAACAATGTAGCTTATTCTTCAAATAATATACTTCTTTAAAAGAAATATCATGCTAATATCTTTCTCACAAGAATGCATTTCCAAAATAGTATACATACATGTATTGAATTGATGCAAAGTAAATTAAAAGTTAGCTTATGCTTGCAACAGTGTATCAATTTGAAACATAATATAATATTAGTTCTTTTCCTTTGAAACATAAATCCATGCATATGATTTTGCATTATGAAACATGAAATCTTCATTTATCAGTAGCCTGGTCTTTATACATTTGCTTTCAAATCTCCATTGGGATATACATAGCCCACTGGCCTCTTATATACAACCATCCCATGTCTACCTGATCACATTTCCCGGATAGGCAAGACCTTAGAGGTGGCTCCCATAGGCCCAAGAGGTGGCTCCCATCGATGTAGCACTTTGCCCAGTGTGGCCCGCATAGGTCCAAGAGATGGCTCCCATTAATGTAGCATTTTGCCCTATGTGGCAATTAGTTCCTGCACATTTGGTATCACATCATAAAAGCTATTCTCTACGGAATGCAATTGGCCCATCAGCCCTTATAAAAATACATTATCATGCATATATGCCATAAATACAACTAAAACATCACTTTTTCTTTAAAAACATGCTTTTCATAATTTATCAAGCATTTAGTTCTTAGTTCCCTGATTTCTAAAATCTCAGTTTCAATACTACATTTTATACACTGTAGCATATCAGTCTAAAAATGATCCACATAGCATTTAAAAATTTTTGCATACAAATTTTAAATTAATTGCAAAGCCAAATGAGGAATCCACTCACTTGATGCTACTATGCTAGACGATCCTAAACCCTCTATCCTAGTTCCCTAGGGCCAACCTCTGGTCCTATTTAACATATAAACAACATCAAGATATTATCACAAAAGATCTTATGCATCTCTATAAGAACATGCTATGATTTTTAACCTAACATGATTTTCTTCCATCCTTTCTAATTTTTTCAAGATATATATGCTAACCAGCTACATATACAAAGCATAAGGTTCTAGAGCTACTCTTAAGCGTAGGGAGAATGTGCTTACCTCAGCAGCATGAAAAATCCCCTTCTTCTTCCTCTCCTCTTCTTTCCTTTTATTTTCTTCTCTGTTCCGCTCATGAAATCCCTCTCGGTCTGTCGGTCTGAGTCTCAGACAAAATAAATCCTTCCCATATTTTTTTATATAAGGGGGCGGTGTTAGAAGCATTCACGTTGGGTGGCCAACTGGTCGCCCAACTCCTTGTTGGGCAGCTAACTGGCCGCCCAACAAAATTGTTGGGTGGCTAACTGGCTGCCCAACAATATGTTGGGCGCCCAACTGGTCGCCCAACATCCCAAGCTTCATCAAAAAATCCAATAAAAAACAAGAAAAAAGAAAAGAAGAAAGAAAAGAAAAGAAAAGAAATTTTTCTAAGGCCCGTCAGACGCCCAAAAATCCTGAAGAAAATTATATAAGTCCTTCATGCATCCAAACTCTCATTTTAAATTATTTACAACATCATGACATTTCACAAACATTATTTACATTGAAATATTTTCCAACAAAATTATAAGACGCAAAATTTTTGATGTTACAATTAGCTATATTAGGGTCAATCTAATCTAAAGGCACAGTTTAGGGTGATCACATCGGATGTGATTGACAAAACAATGTCCCTAAATGATATAAGAGTCATATTTAATGTAATCGATAAAAATCTACCTAATTTGGCTTACTAAGATTTGTTGTGCTATAGCCAAGGTCAATGTATGTCAATTTGAGGGTCCTACCACTAAGAAATTATTTTATAATTTTTTGAGATTAATAGAAAGGGCTATTAAGCTTGATAAAATAGTGAGAGTAATCAATTTAATTAAATTTTTGAAAATATCATATTAAATCAACATTTGCATTCATAATAATTGACTCGTTCTATTTTCTTTTCAGTTACTAGAGACACCATGAGTGTGAACATCAACCTTAGAGGTATCCTAGAGTCCAACTAGCTGACCGAACCTAATTTTTCTAATTGGCTAAGGAATATCAAGATTGTTCTATGATCTCAAAAAATTCTATATGTCCTTGATGAGGCAGCACCGAAGGTCGCACCAGTGGATGCTCTAACTAAAGTTTTTCTGGCATACAATTAGCATAAAGATGCCAAGAAGATGGCCATATGCTAGATGTTGGCATCTATGTCACCAGATCTTCAAAAATAGAATGAGCATCTAAATGCTTATGAGATTTTGTTGTACCTATAAGTGTTATTTGGTGCACAATCTTGCTATGAGAGGTTTCAGACCTCCAAAGAACTATTTCAATACAAAATGACTGAGGGTTCATCAGTGGGTGAACAAGTGTTAAAAATAATCACTTTGATTAAGAAGTTGGCATGATTAGGTTTCCTGATACACTACAAGAAAGTATGGTATTTGTAGCGAACCTATTATGGCGAAATGTTTTCGTCGTTATAGGTTTATTTATAACGGCGAAATAAAAATTAAATTCATCGTAACAATTATTTATTACGGCAAAATACTTTTTGCCGTAATAAAAAGACTTATTACGATGAATTTTATAATTCATCGTAATAGGTCCGATTGTATTTTATGATTTTAAATTTTTTTAATTTTTCTTTCTTTTTTTTTACGGCGAAATATTTTTTCACCGTAATAAAAAGACTTATTACGATGAATTTTATCATTCGTCGTAATAGGTCCAGATTGTTTTTTACGATTTAATTTTTTTTATTTTTCTTTCTTTTTATTATGGCAAAATAAATTATCGTCGTAATAAATATAAGTATTACGATGAATTTTATAAGTCATCGTAATAAGTCCACATTGTATTTTATGATTTTAATTTTTTAATTTTTTTTTCTTTTTATTACAACAAAATAAATTATTGCTGTAATAAAAAGAAGTATTACGACAAATTTTATAATTCATCGTAATAGGTCCAGATTATTTTTTATGATTTTAATTTTTTTTAATTTTTTTTTCTTTTTATTACGGTGAAATACTTTTTCACCATAATTAAAAGACTTATTACGATGACTTTTATAAGTCGTCGTAATAAGTCCACATTGTATTTTATGATTTTAATTTTTTTTATTTTTCTTCCTTTTTATTACGGCGAAATAAATTGTCACCATAATAAATAAAAGTATTACATAAATTTTATAATTCATCATAATAGGTCCAGATTATTTTTTATGATTTTATTTTTTTTAATTTTTCTTTCTTTTTATTACGGCGAAATAAATTGTCGCCGTAATAAATAGAAGTATTACGATGAATTTTATAATTTGTCCTAATAGATCTAGATTATTTTTTATGATTTTAATTTTTTTTTCTTTTTTATTGGCGAAATACTTTTTTGCCGTAATTAAAAGACTTATTACGACACTTTTATAAGTCGTCGTAATAAGTCCACATTGTATTTTACGATTTTAATTTTTTTTTATTTTTCTTTCTTTTTATTACGGAGAAATAAATTTTTGCGTAATAAATATATGTATTACGATGAAATTAAAAATTCATCGTAATATAGTGAAAAAATCTTTCATACGGGACCTTATTACGACGAAAGTTAATTTTGCCATAATAAGGTCCCTTAATACTCCACCGAAACCCTCGCGCGATTTTATTTTGTGAAACCCTTGCTCCCATCGTCTTTCCCTCGAGCTCCTCTCCGCCGTCTTCCCCCCGAGCTCATCTCCGCGTCAGCCCCCGGACGCCGTCAGCCCCCGAGCTCCTCTCCGCCTACGGATGCCGAGCTCCTCTCTATCAACCCTCGGACGAGGTGAGAAGAAGGGCTTTATAAAACCCTCTTGCTCGCGATTCTTCTTTCACTTGGATTTTTTTTTTTTTTTGATTTTGTTGTTTTCTGATGATTTGGGGGGTTTATAAAGTTCTCTTGTTATTTTACTGTAAGCGCTACAGGTTCAATTGAAAGTTATTACTGGTAATTTATGATGAATTGAATGTTTCTATTTGCCTTTTAACAGCATGCTTGATCATGGTATTCCTCACTTGCACTGGCTGTTGTTGCAAGTTTGTTTGTTGTTTTGCCCATCTTTCTCTCTTTTACACAGTTATATGCCCTACGCTTTGAACTCGTAATTGCTATGGCATGAGGGTGATTCTAATGTTTCGGGCGGTTAGGTTGAAAAATTGAGAAAGTGCATCAGATGTTTGCCAAAGCTAGAAGAGGTCATTATTATGGAACATTTCTAATTGATAAACTCCCATTGGCATCTGCTCTGGTCCAAAATTAATTGGAGCCCACTTAACTGGAAAATTTTTCCATAAGCCATCTTCTGCTGCTTGATATTCAACTCTGATTCCAGACACACTCTTTTCTTGGTCTTGCAGCAATCAGAAGCACCTACCTGCTTAATATTTTGACAAACAGCTTAATGCACCCTAAAAACTCAATTTTTCAGTCTGAGCATTCACATTACTTTTTAGATCTATTTGGAAGGCTGGGCAAAAGACTCCTGCAAGCTTGCACTTAAGAAACTAGTATTTCCTATCACCAGTAATCCCCACATGAACATTTCCCATCCTCAAAATGATGGAATCTATTAGAATCATGTAGAATGATCTGTCGTCCAACGATCTTAGAAATATATTTAAATGCTGAATGGCAATCTCCACAAACCCGAAGATTCTTCATTATTTGTATAGGTGCTCCTGAAGAGCGGGTGAGAACAAATGCCACAGCAAGTTTTTTGTTATGATAGCTTAACAACTCTTCTTTGTTCTCCATGTCAAGATCATATAAAGCAAACTGTGTCTGAGGAACATAACCTGCATCTCTCATCCTTTGATTCAGAACACGTAGCTTGGCATAGATCTCTTCTGTGTTTGGGTGTGATCTGTCTCCAGCAAAGAAAATATGAACTCCATCCCTTAAGGTTACCCAGCTGCAACCAGCTTCTTTCTTTACTGTTGCCCCTCGCATAGAAGCTCGTGCTTTTGCTACATCTTCCCATCTCCCTTTGGATGCATAAAAATTAGAAGCAAGTACATAATTCACTGGATTCTGAGGTTCTAATTCCACGAGCATTGCTGATGCTAGTTTTGCTAACTCTGACTTTGAATCATCTTTTAATTGACGGCAAGCAACTAAAACTATCCTCCATATGAGAACATTAGGACTCATTGGCATTCTTTTGATGAACTCTTCAACCTTATCAAGTTTACTTGCTCGGCCCAAAAGATCAATCACACAAGAATAGTGCTCCATCCGAGGTATCAAACCATAGTGCTCCAATTAATTTCCATTCCGAAGAGGAGTTAAGGTAAATAAACATAGGGCCAAAAACTTTTTCCAATATTCTCCATTCCTGAATTGAGGTGCAAGATCCACCCCAGAGTAGTGAGAACTCAAGAACATCTGAATACAGCAAGACAGACAATGCATGGATATCAAAATCCTTTTTGAATATGAGGAAAGATATGGTTTATGGTCTGTCTAAAGATAGCATATTCTAAACATAAACAACATACAGACCAACATTGGTTTGTTTCCATTACCATATCTTCCTTCTTCACCATGCTTCCATTCTAAAACATAATGTTATGCTGACATGGTATATAAGGACAATACAGTGAATAAAAAGAAGGGAAATGTTATCACTAGCATGTCCTTGATTTTTAACATCTCCAACCTTATGCAACTTCTGCCATGCACCAGTTCACACATCCTCGCATAGTTCAGTGAGTAGCTTTCAAAATTTTAAATAGGTACAAACACAACAGCTTATAGTACTTCAAGGTATGTTAGCTCTTGAGTTTTTTTGAAGGTGTTCTATTCTCCATTGCAAGATTGTTACTGATTGTGATGGAGTTTCTTTTAACTTGTGAAATCATTATTTTACCATTTTTGGATTCATATGTTGAAAATGTCCTTTTATTACCAATCTTTTTCATAATTTTGACATGTTATAGTAGGACAATTCACTGAATAAAAAAAGGAAATTTTATCACTAACATATCCTTGCAACAAACAGCTGTTGTACGTCACCAACGATGCCGATTGATAAGAGTTGGACACATAAGAAACGAAATTGTCCAGAATATGATGCCGGTATTAAGAAGTTCATAGAAAAGGAAAGGCTTCATGTTAATGAAGAAGGGAAGATACGTTGTCCTTGTGTGCGGTGTTATAATGGGAAATGGCATAAGCCTGATTTAGTTAAATTACACTGTATATTAAAGGGTTTCTCGAAGACGTATCAGACGTGGTATTTTCATAGAAACAGTTTGGAAGCAATGTCTCAGATGAAAATGAGAATGAAGATGATGACCCAGAAAGGGAACAAGATGAGATGGTCGAAGCATTGCAGGACATCGCTGGCCCAAGTGGTGCTCACACTGAGGTTGGCAATGATGATGACAATCCGATGATGTTTGACCATGGAAGGACCGATCACAGTAAGAAATTGGATGATCTTTTCAATGAGGTGGAATCCAAGCTTTATCCTGGATTGAAAAGTTTTCTTCTTTGACATTCTTAGTGAAGTAAATGCACATTAAGGTCCTCAATCGGTGGACAAATAAGTCTTTCAATATGTTGCTTGAACTATTAAAAGAGGCATTTCGAATGGTACTAGAATACCATCTTTGCACTATGAGGCCAAAAAGAAGATGAATGAGTTGGGTTTAGGCTACGAGAACATACATGTATGCAAGCATGATTGTGCTATCTTTTGGAAGGAGAATGCCTATTAGAAAAATGTCCGGTATGCAACGAGCCTAGGTACCAAGTGGTTGAAGACAAAGGTAAGAAGATACCTTATAAAGTTATGCGGTATTTTCCACTCACCTCGTTTGAAACGTCTATATGCCTCAAGATATACAGCTGAAGATATGAGGTGGCACTATGATAAGCGACCGATCACAGATGGGGTGTTACGGCATCCAGCAGATGGAGAAGCATGGAAAGATTTTGATCAAAAGTTCCTAATTTTGCCAGTGAACCAAGAAATGTAAGGTTAGGTCTTGCTTCAGACGGATTCAATCCATTTGGGAACATGAGTAATGCATACAGTAAGTGGCCCATCATTTTAGTACCTTATAACTTGCCTCCATGGAAATATATGAAAGAGACATTCTTTATGATGTCGTTGCTTATCCCCGGTCCTAAATCTTCAGGAAGGGATATGGATATATTTTTAAGGCCAATAGTGGATGAACTTAAACATTTATGGACCGAAGGTGTTGATGTATGATGCATCTACCAAAGAGAGTTTTCGATGCACGTAGCTGTTTTATGGACTATAAATGATTTTTCAGCATACTCATTATTATCTGGTTGGAGCACAAAGGGTTATAAGGCATGTCCAGTTTGTAATGAGCAAACCTCATCCAAAAAGCTGAAAGACAAGATTTGCTATATGGGACATCGCCGTTACTTGCCTATTTATCACAAGTGGCGAAATAGTAGACTCCATGATGAAAGTAGAGAGCATGGAGTCAAACCAAAAATGTTGACGGAAAAGAAATTTTAATGCAATTAGAACACATAGCTGCTGAACAGTCCGGAAAGCATCCAAACAATAAACATCGAAAGCGAAAGCATGCACCAAATGAGTTGAATTGGTATAAAAAGAGCATTTTCTTCGAGTTGGAGTATTGGTCATCATTAAAATTAGACATAACTTAGATGTAATGCATATTGAGAAGAATATATGTGACAATATCGTGGGAACTTTATTAAGCATCGAAGGTAAGACAAAAGACACATATAAAGCAAGAGAGGACCTAGCTTCAATGGGGATCCGAAGGGAGTTGTGGTTACAAACTCAAGGTAATAGAGTTTATAAGCCTCCTGCATCTTACACCTTAACATTAGATGAAAGAAGACAATTCTGTAAGTGGCTAAAATCTGTGAAGGTGCCCGATGGATATTCTTCCAATATTTCAAGGTGCATAAATGAAGGTGATGGAAAGATATCCAGCTTGAAGACACATGATTGTCATGTACTACTTCAAAGATTGTTACCTATTGGCATTCAACCATTCTTGCAGAAACATGAGAGTAGTACTTTAATTGAGCTTTCTAATTTCTTTCAACAACTTTGTTCAAGGACATTGTATGTTAGGATTTGGAGTTGTTACAAGAGCAGATTGTGGTGATCTTATGTAAGCTTGAACGAATTTTTCCACCAGCATTTTTTGACGTTATGGTGCACTTATCAATTCATTTGCCTTACGAGGCCTTACTTGCCGGACCTGTTCAAAGTAGATGGATGTATCCTTTTGAAAGGGCACTTGGTATGTATAAACAATACGTACGTAATAAGGCTCGTCGGAAGGTTCAATTGCAGAAGCTTATGTTGTCAACGAGTCTCTAACATTTTGTTCAATGTATCTTTGAGGCATAGAAACAAAATTCAATCGTCTGGAATAAAATTTTGATTCAGATAGCCATTTGGACAAGCAATTAAATATATTTGCAACTCGTTGGCGGCCTCTTGGAAAAGGAAGAATGGTGCATTTAGATGATAAAACTTTAAAACAAGTACATTGGTACCTCATCAATAATTGTCCAGAGGTGCAACCATTTCTCAAGTAAGTATACTTGTAAAATTATTTCTGCATATCATGCAATTTTCTATAGTGCTCATTAGCGTAATGTTCTCTATAGCCAACACATTGACAGCTAAATCCAACTAGACCGGAACAACTGGACCAATTACAAAAGGAAAGATTTTTGGAGTGGTTTAAAAATGAAGTAAGCCCGTACATTCATTTATATTGTCAATTAATATATCATATGTCTTTATTTCAAATGATGTTGATGTTTGGTTTATCCAGATGTTAAATAAGCATTTTGTTGGGGCATCTGAAGCTACTGATGAGCTTTATTCATTGGCTATTGGTCCCGAGTCGTATGTTCTCGTATACTAGCTGTGGTGAACGGCATTAAATTTATCACTATTACTCGGGATGTCGGCCATAAAACACAGAATAGTGGCATTTGTGTTCCCTCTACTCATCTAGGAGAAGAAATTAACTTTTATGGAATATTATTAGAGGTCCTTGAATTTCATTTTGTTAAAGGTTGTAAGGCGATAATGTTCAAGTGCAAATGGTTTGAAACTGAACCAAAGCATAGGAGAATGCAACAACATTATAATATTACAAGTATAAATATTAGTTCAGAATGGTACAAACATGAGCCATTCATTTTAGCATCACAAGCTGAAAAGGTTTTCTACTTGGATGATTTGAAGAACAATTCTAATTGGAAAGTAGTATACAATGTTAGTCATCGTCATTTGTGGGATATTCCAAAAAAGATGATGATGTTCAGGAAGAAGTATATCAAGAAGATGATTCAGCAGCCCTTTGATTCACATGTGAGCAACCTAACATGGACTTAATAACATCTCGGCGTACGGACACTGATGCTGAAATAGTTGCAACTCAAGAAAACATTAGAGGTCATAGTGATGTCGGTCAAGATGACTTTATATGCGAAGATGTTGAGGAGGACGACACACTAGCTGATTATGACAGTGAGGGATCTATACATAGTTCTGATATGAAGGATGATGAAGAAAATGAGCATATTAGTGATGACAGTGATTAATTTGGTAGCATTCATTTTTTTTACTTATTATAACTATATGTTCTTACACTTTCTTATTTGTTAATTCTAGTTTGTATGTTTGTTTGCAGATGTCTTCGAGAGATACTCCTACTACATCAAGGCGAGATGATTCTCTTTACATTCCAGCTCTGACAGAGGGGTCATCTGTCGGTGCATCATGTAATAACTCTACTTTAAACTTATATTATTTGGCTATGTTTCTTTATGTTATTTTGCACTAATTTAGTTCATTATGTTTTGCAGCTACATCATCAAAGAAGAAGGGCCGAGGTCCTGCTCGCGGATACAAGTCCGCACATCTGATTGATACGCGTCATGGATAGAAGTTGCCTATTCTTCTGCCACCTGAGGTTGGACGACCATTAGGTGAGTTTCGCTCTGAGTTTCTGACCGAGATAGGAGTGGTTGTACGTGACATGGCACCACTTACGGTAGGAAGTGGAGTGAGATCACTGATGCACAGAAAGCACCTATGATCGATCGACTTCAGGTCAGTATAATTGTATTAGATTACTTTAGATTACGTTTAATGTACTTAATATACCTTATAACTTTTATAATTTATATATATATACTTGCAGGAGAAGTTTGATCTTGATATGAATTTAGATCATATTAAAAAAGGTATTGAGTTTCAAATGAATAAAGTTTATCGAGAATTTAGATATCGGCTTCATATCCACTTCATTAGTCACGGTGGGGACACAAGTGTGAGATTAGCAAAACAAAATAAGCCATCTCGTGTCTCGCAGAGTGACTGGGACTTTCTATGTGATTACTTTTATTCAGATGAGTATAAGGTAAATACATCCATACAAATATTTTAATAGTTTATATTTTTTATAAACTCATGTAACCATTTTCATTAATCTTTGATGTAGAAAAAATCAGAAACAAATAAATCTAATCGGGAATTGCAGCCATATGCTGCTCTCACTGGATCGAAGTCTATACCGGCTCACTCTTATGATATGGTAAGGAATACTGTGAACCTAGTGCTTTTATATTTATGTATTTTGTGGTCTGATATTGTTGTAGTGTTATAAATCTAGTGATTTTTCTGTAGCATAAAACATGTTAAGAGGACTTGGCTATGAAGGGCATGGAGATAGGGAACCAAAATAGCTAAAATGGAAGGAAGGCCATGGTGTTTTATGCCTTCTGTTAGAATCATAAGGAAATAGAATAATAAGGAAATAGAGTATTCACTTTTAGAATAATACCTTGAAAGTTTCCTTCAACAAAAATTTCGTATCCGAATGGAATGCTTGTGAGGATTGATTCACTGTGTTCTTTCCCTTCAAATTGATTGTGTGGAGAATATACTGTCCTATTTCATTTTCAAAATTTCAAGTGGGATTTTTTGTCAGAGTGATGGGGTCCAGGTTCCTCTTACTGTGGCCATACAATTTGAGTCCTCTGTGGATGGATTGTTACATATCCTGTAGGGATGGAGGACCTGTCATAAGATCACAATTTAAGGATTTTATTGTTCAAGCCATTCAAAGTACACTCTAGTGGGAGGTGCAATTGTGGAGGATGCCCTAACTTAGGGTCGTAATTATAAGTCTTGGTTTGCTGCTAAAGATATTCTACATCTTTCGACTGTTCCGGATGCTCCTTATAAGGCACCGAAAATATGGAAAGGGCAAGCTCAGCAATTAGTCCTTCATTTCCTATGGAAGGTCTGGAACATGGGTAATCTCACTCTTTCTTTGCTTGTAGATCATTTTCTTTCCTTTAATCCTACTTATCAACGGTGTGGATGATTGGAGGATTCTCTGGATCACTTATTTTTCCAGTGCACAGGATCTCAAGAGATACGGCAGTATTTTAATCCAAGGAATTTCTCTTACATTGATAATATGGATAAGGATTGGGCTTTTTTGTTTGGACTTAGTGGATTAATGATAGCTTTTAGTTATGTCCTATGGGAAGATTTGGAAAGTAAGAAATAAGGTTTGTTTCTAGAACAAGGATTTTGATCCAAGATAGCTGGCTCATCACAGGTTAAGCCATGCGACTGTGTGGTCACTTCAATGTTTGATCATAACACTTATGTTCATGGTCTTTGTGGTACTTTTCAACAGCTTTCCATGGATTTTAAACTTGTTTCTTGGGTGCTACCTCAACCCGAATATTTGAAGGTAAACTTTGATGGATCAATCCATCCTTCATCATCTGGTGTAGGTATTGTTGTTCGAGATTATAAGACTAAGGGAGGTTTGTAACAGGTTCTGGTGTTCGAACCTATTAGGTATGATTCCTCTAAAGTGATATCTTAACTTTGAGGGAAGTGTATTTATGAACAAATATGACATAACAGTCAAATGCACAGTATGATTAAATCAAGCTTGTGTCAAAGACTGTATGCATGTCCTTTGCATCTTAATACGTTAAAAAGAGCATAGTAAGGGTGCTTGTTTGACAGCTATCATACCAACTCAACCGCAGCCACGTGGTCACAAAACGTTGGCCATGAAAAATTTGCATACATTAACTCAATCTCACTCAAAAAAAGTAACATTAACTCCAATCCGACGTTCACTCCATGAAAACTTCTCATCCAGGGGAATTTGAGGTTGGATGCACTCCGACATAGGACATCAAATTAAATGGTGGGAATGTGTCATCCAATTAAGATTACCTCTACGAACTGGTCCACTTCTCTTCCCTAATTTTCAGCCAAACCAAGAGAAAGATGGGAAACAGACCAGATTCCCTGACCTCTGGAACCTACGTTGTATTAGATTATTACATTGATACATTGATAATTGTATTACATTGATGAATTGATACATTGTATTAGATTATTACATTGATGCATTGATACATTGTATTAGATTATTACATTGATGCATTGATACATTGTATTAGATTATTACATTGATACATTGATACATTGTATTAGATTATTACATTAATACATTGTATTAGATTATTCCATTGATACATTGATATTTGTATTAGATTATTGTCTTAAATTATTGTTTTAAATTATTATTGTTTCTTTTCAGAGAGATCCTGTTACGGGAGAGGAGCCATCAAGACTTCATCTGTGGAATACTCTTCATTTTGATAAAAAGAAGAATCAATGGATAAATGAAAAAGCTAAAGAAACCCATATAAGTTTTATCAATTAAAAATATAATATTGAATGTAATGTTTTATACTAAACATATTGAATTTGTTTTCTTTTCATTGCAGGCACAGTTAATAGAGCGACTTTCCTCACAGGACTCTACAGTAGAACCAATCAATGAGGATGTCATTTTGGAGGAGGTTTTAGGCTCTAGATCTGGTTATAAAAGAGGATGGGGTCCATTACCGAAGGGTACATCGAGAATTAGAGGTAGTTCTTCATCTTCTGAAAACTCACAATTAAAGGGTGAATTACATGAGTGCCGAGAGCTCATCGCTCAGCAAGAGAATAAGCTTGCTCAACAAGAAGATAAGCTCGCTCAGCAAGAGGATAAACTCACTCAGCAAGAGGATAAACTCACTCAGCAAGAGAAGACTATCCAGGATCTAAAGGCGACGACTGCTGAGCTCACTGCTTTCATGCGACAGTTAGTGCCTGGATATCATCCTAGTGGATCCCAGCAGACTTCACCTCCATAGTACATGTATTTTTTTTAAATTATGTATTTTTTGAAACATTGTATATGATGATTTTATTGAAATGAATGAAAACTTTTATAAATTTTTTTGTGAAACTTTTATATTAGAAAATTATTTCTAGTATCATTGCTTTAATATTATATTATTGTAACAGGTGCAATACAAAAAAATATTAAAATAAAATTTTAATATTTTTAAAATTTAATTAAAATTTTATTACGGCGACTTATTTTCGCCGTAATATCAACCTATTACGACGAAAATAAGTCAGCGTAATAAAATTTTAATTAAATTTTAAAATTTAAATAAAAACCTATTACGGCGCGTTATTTTCATCGTAATAGCTTCCTATTACGGTGAAAATAAGTTGCCGTAATAAAATTTTAATTTTTTAAAATTTAAATAAAAACCTATTACGGCGACTTATTTTCGTAATAGGTTGATATTACGCGAAAATAAGTTGCCATAATAAAATTTTAATTAAATTAAATTTTTTAAAAATATATAACGACAAAGGTTATCGCCGTAATAGGAAGCTATTACGACGAAAATAACGCGCCGTAATAGGTTATTACGACAACATATTACTACGATGATTTGTAATGTATTACGATAAATTTTTTATCATCGTAATAATTTATTACGACGACTTTTGTATCTGTTGTGATGAATTAATTCTTCATAATTAGTCATTTTTTGTAGTGATAGACCATGAACTGAGTATTAACTTGGTTCTATAGTTATTGCTTCTCAGCTATTCGCAGTTTGTTCTTAACTTTAACATGAATAGGCTTGAGGCTACATTACCTGAGCTTACGAATATGCTAACAAATGCTGAGCCCGGTATTAAGAAGGATGCAGCCAAAGAAAAATATCACTTCTGTGGCAAGAATGGGCATTGGAAGCATAACTGTAGGGCTTATTGGGCCAACCTAAAAGATAAGAAGCATACAAATGCTTCTACATCAAGTGCATATATAATTGAGATATTTTCTTCTATTACTTCTTATTACACTTGGGTATTGGATATCGGTTGTGGGTCTCATATTTGTATTAATATGAAGATGATAAGAAATAATAGAAGATTAGAGAAAGATGATGAAGTGATCCTATGCATTGAAAATGGAGCAAAGGTTATTGCATTAGCCATAGAAATTTATTTTTTATCTTTGCCCACAGGGCTTGTAATTGAACTTAGTAATTGTTACTATGTTCCGAACATAACAAAAATATTATATCCATTTCATATTTAGTAATGGATGGGTATTTATTCAAAATTAAAAATAAAGGTATTTCTATTTTTTGAAATAAAATGTTTTTTGGTTCTGCTGAATTGTTCAACAAAATTTATGTTTTTAATCTTCAAGCCCCTATTCTCAATACTGAATCAAAAAGATTAAAATCAAATAATTCTAAGGATTCATACCTATGGCATTATCGTTTAGGCCATGTAAATGAAAATCATTTAACCAAGTTACATAAAGATGGATACTTGGGCTCATTCGATTGGAAATCATTTGACAAATGCGAGTCATGCTTACTTGACAAAATGACCAAGTCATCTTTTACTAAAAAGGCAAGCGGGCAACTGAATGTTTGGGTTTAGTGCATTCGGATGTATGTGGACCCATTAACATTCAATCCATAGAAGATTTTTCTTATTTCATCATGTTCATAGATGACCATAGTAGGTATGGCTATATGTATTTGATGAAGCACAAATCTAAAGCCTTTGAAAAGTTCAAAGAATTCAGATATGAAGTAGAAAAATAAACCGGCAAGAGTATTAAGATTCTTCGATTAGATCGAGGTGGTAAATACTTGAGCCATAAATTCATAGATTATTTGAAGAAGAATGGGATTCTTTCTCAATGGACTCCTCCTGGTATAACAAATATAATGGTGTATCAGAAAGAAAAAATTGCACACGGTTAGACATGGTACATTCCATGATGAGCCTTGTAGATCTTTCAAAAATATTTTAGGGTTATGCGCTAAACACTCCCAAATTATCCTAAACCGAGTTCCATCTAAATCAGTCAACTCGACTCCTTATAAGATAAGGTATGGAAAGAAACCATCCCTTAATCATTTAAAAGTTTGGGCCTATTATGTTTATGTGAAGTATAATGAATCAGACAAGCCTAAAGCTATATCTGATATATGCAATTTTATGGGGTATCCAAAACAAATAAAATGATACTACTTCTATCACCCACTTGAGAATAAAGTGTTTATCTCAAAACATGCCACATTTGTAGAGAATGAGATTCTTACAGAAAAGTGTAGTGAAAATAAGATTGAACTTAGTGAAGCTTAAGAATCATAAATTAATAAAGACCGATTAGATTGAATGAAGCACATGCTGAATGCAGTGGGAGTTGAGCTAAAAACTCAACCCACATTTAGACAACCATTGCATGAGAAATAATAGGTAGCTCTAAGTATACACCAGCTACGTAGATCTAGTAGGATGATTCACATCCCTAAGAAATATGAATTATTCATAGAGGATGATGAGCCTACCAACTACGAAGAGGCAATGTCTAACATTGACTCTGAGAGATGGCTTGAGGCCATGAAATCTAAAATGGACTCCATGTATGACAACCAGGTATGGACCTTGGTTGATCCATCTGAAGGAGTAAAATACATTGGGTGCAAATGGATTTTCAAGATGAAGACCGACATGGATGGTGCTGTGATTACCTATAAAGTAAGGCTAGTTGCAAAAGGTTACAAGTAAAGATAAGGTGTTGACTTTGATGAAACCTTTTCACCTATAGCCATGCATAAGTCCATAAGGATTTTGCTTGCAATAATAGCATATTTTGACTATGAGATCTGGCAGATGGATATCAAGACTGCTTTCCTAAATGAAGATTTAGTAAAGGATGTGTATATGATACAATTAGAGGGTTTTGAATCCATAGTTCCTAAGAAAGTGTGCAAGCTACAAAGGTCTATTTATGGACTTAAGCAAGCCTCTAGAAGTTGAAACATCCGATTCGATGTGTAATCAAAGAGTTTGATTTCATCAAAAATAAGGATGATCCATGTGTGTACAAGAAGGTTAGTGGGAGTAATATTATTTTCATGATATTATACATAGATGACATATTATTAATAGGAAACAATATATCCTTGCTTAAAGAAGTGAAGGATTAGTTGTCACGTAAATTCTCCATGAAAGATTTGGAAGAAGCAACCTATATACTAGGTACAATGATCTATAGAAATAGATCTAGGAGTTTGCTTGGACTAACCCAAAGTACGTATATAGATAAGATGCTAAAATAATTTAGCATGAAGGAATCTAAGAAGGGATTCCTACCAATTTTGTATGGGATGCATCTCTCCAAGGACATGAGTCCTAAGACCCAAGAAAAAAGAGAGTACATGGATGGGATATCATATGCATTAGCAATTGGATCCATTATGTATGCGATGCTATGTACGAGGCCTGATGTTTCTTATGCTTTGAGTATCATGAGTAGATATCAAGTAAACCCTGGTGAGAAACATTGAATGGCAATTAAGAATATCCTTAAGTACTTGCAAAGGACTAAGGATATGTTCTTGGTTTATGGAGGACCCGACCTTATAGTTTGGGGTTACATGAATTCTAGTTTTTAGTCTGATAGAGATGATTATAAATCACAATTAGGCTATGTTCACACTCAATGGTGGTGCAGTCAATTGAAAGAGTTTCAAGCAGGAGATGATCACCAACTCTACGACTGAACCCAAGTACATCGCAGCATCAGATGCAGCTAAAGAAGCAGTTTGGATCAAAAAGTTTATTACTGAACTTGTAGTGGTTGAAGTTATTACACAGATTCTAGTTTATTACATGGATTCTAGTTTATTACTAAACTTGTACATCACAGTATCATTGAGGGATTGTTTGGAGTCGTGTGGTTGAAGTTCCACTACATGTCAAGTTGTCATATTGTTCATCTCATTTGAAGTAATATAACCTAACTACGTATTGTAAGTTAAATTATACTTAGACCATAAGTGAGATAAAAATATGCAAGTTAACTCGTAGGCAATTTGGCCCCAAAGCCAACCTATAGGAAATCTTCTTGTATTTTCGAAACACAAGAATAGTCATGTTTAACTCCCCCAAGGCTGGTCCCAAGCCCGGATAAAGAAGTAGGGTTGCGTTAGATAGCTGACAACCAGCATAAAACTCTATTAGATCCTTTAAAATATGAATATGCTAAATCAAACTATGCAAAGAGCTAGGATGTCCCCATTAAGCGATGCATTGCATCTGCCTCTAGATGTTTCAAAAATGGGTAAGGTGCGCTGCACCGGTGCTCGAGTGCATTGATATGTAAGCAAGGGTCCTTGCACTATGAATGAGTGCAGGTAAAGAAGTTAATCCATGATAATCAGCTTAGAATAGTAACTTGAAACGTAAGAACACTAACAGGTAAAGCTATGGAGATAGTGGATACTATAATTAGGAGAAAAGTAAATATAATATACTTACAAGCAACTAAATGAGTAGGTAAAGATTTAGAGAAATAGAGAATACGAGATATAAATTATATTATACTGAAAAACAAAAAATAGAAATGGAGTAGGAATAATTGCAAATAGAAATTTTAAGAAATATGTTGTTAAAGTAACTAGAAAACAAGACCGAATTATATCACTAAAACTTATAATTGAGAATAATATAATGAATATAATTAATGCATATGCACCACAAGTAGGATTAGACCAACAAACTAAGATAATTTTGGGAAGACATAGATGAAGTAATGCAAAAAATACCATAAGAAAAAAAGATATATATATATATATATATATAGATATTTTAATTGACATGTTGGAAAACAAAGGAATGATATGAAATAGTACATGAAGGAATGGATTTGATGATAGGAATAAAGTCGGTGTGAACTTATTAGATTTTGCAGTGGCATATGATCTAACAATAACAAACATTTATTTCAAAAAGTGAGATGAATATTTAGTAATATTTAAAAGTAAATCTAATAAAAGTTAAATAGATTTTTTCTTAATTAGAAAAGTAGATAAAATAATACAAAAAGTGTAAAGTTATTTTAGAAGAAAGTTTAACTTCACAACATAGGATAATAATAGCAGACATGTAGATAAAAATAAAATATAGAGTAAAACGTAAAACTATTAATCCAAAAAATAAATGATAAAATTTAAAAGGAGAAAAACTAGAATTATTTAAAGAAAAGTTAGTAAGAGTAATAACTATGAATATAAATAGTGATCCTAACTTAATGTAGATAAAAGCAACTAAATGCATAAAAAATATAGCAAAAGAAGTTCTAAAAGAATCAAAAGGAGTAGGACTAGTAGAAAAAAAACTTTATGGTGGAACAGGAAAGTTCAAGTAGCCATCAAGATTCAAATGATGAACTACACAATTTGGCAAGAGGCTAGAGATGAAGAAAGTCTCAAAAAGTATAGGAATGCAAAGAAAAAAGTAAAAAAAGCGGTAAGTAATGCCAAACTTAAAGCCTATAATAATTTATATAATATACTAGATACAAAAGAAGGTGAAAAGACTATATATAACCTAGCAAAACTAAGAGAAAAAAATAAAAGATTTATACTATATTAAATGTATTAAGAATGAAGATAAAAAGTCTTAGTAAAAGAAGAAGAGATAAAAGAATGATAAAAATTTTATTTTAAAAATATTTAATAAAAATAATTTAATAAATTTAACGGTAGAAAAATATGATAACCTAGGAGTAACAAATGAATATAAATTTTTTTGTAGATTTAGCATGCTTGAGGTTAAAAAGGCTTTGAGTAAAATAAAAAATGCAAAGGCATTAGGGCCAGATGTGATATCTATTGAGGCTTTAAAAGGCTTAAAAAAATTAGAGTCATGTGGTTAGTCAATTTATTTAGTAGGATTGTAGCAACTAAAAGAATATCGGATGATTGAAAAAAAAGCATATTAATACACATATACAAAAATAAAAGAGATATTCAAAACTGTACAAATTATAGAAAAATTAAGCTGATAAGTCATACAATGAAATTATGGAGAGAGTAATAGAAAATCGAATAAGAGCTAAAACTTTGGTGTTAAATAATCAATTTGGATTTATACCTAAAAGATCGACTATGGAAGCTATTTATTTATTAAGAAGATTGATGGAGAAGTATAGAAAAAAGGATAAAGACCTTCATATAGTCTTTATTGATTTAGAGAAAGCGCATAATAGAGTATTTAGAGAAATAATATGATAGATTTTAGAGAAAAAAGAAGTTATCAAAAGGTACATAGAATTGATAAAAGATATATATGAAGAGCAATAACTATTGTTAAAATAATAATAGGAGAAACTAGTGAGTTTTCAATTACTAAAGATTTACATCAAGGACTGCATACCCACAGTTATACTTCGAGGTTGTCCCGGGATTGTCAGTCGGCTGACGGACACACACCCCCAAGAGCAAGCCAAGTGCAAACCTGCCTATACTTCACCTCAACCAGCTGCATACCCACAGCCAAATCCAAACTGGAATCATTTTGGTAATCCTTCACCACCTTATGAATACAAAACTTCCTATTTTGGTAACGAATATTGTACCCGGAAGTCAGCACTCGGCACTCCAAATAGGCTTTATAAAGCCTCCACTGCCTAACTAGTAACTACCACTGTATTAAATAATTATGGAATAAAGCTGAGTTTGCTGCAAAACATTCGTTTCTGGCATCTTTACATAAATGTTAATCATATCCTTACTATAAAAGGTTAAGAACGGACTCGCTATGCTCTTAATTAAAAAAAGGGAAGAAGAAAAGTTCGGCAACTTCATGATTTTTGTTTTTTCTATGTTGTATCGCTGACATTTGTGGTTTTGTAACACGAGTTTATTCTATACTAAATAATTTGATCTTTTTCTAGAGAGTTATACCTTGATGATTTCATGTAAATATAACTTGCGTAGTTAATTTTGTTGGAATCAAAATGGAAATATAGAAGGATATCATAAGAAAGAACTATTGAATTATCTGGCTTTTGACTTTTGGTTTACTTAGAAGCCTTGAGTACACAGCTAATTATAGATGCACATAAACTCTTAGATAATCTGAATACATTTTTTCAAAGTGACTATTTGTTTTCCAAAGTGACTATACATTTTTCAAAATAACTTTCACGTTCCCATTCATGCACCTATGCAGAAACTATTAAAGTTTCTAGAAAAATCTAGTTTAGTTCATTTAGGCATCATACTACCAAGGTGTCACGCCACAGACCCAATATCGGGCTAGGGTGACAACCCGCCGCGTGCCGGGCACAAAGCGTCACAAAATTTTCACACATAATACTATTATATATAAAACCAAGCCAATTACATCACTGAATACTAAAAGTCTTGGGTTACAACCTTTACACACCACAATAATAAAGTTTGGGCATCAAGCCATACACATAAGCAATACTGGGGTTACTACAAAATAATGGGTCTTGATTTATTTAATAGGAGATCCATCACCCCAACAGTCCATCTTCAATCTCGTGGCTCTGACAAAAACGTTTTAAGATTTTTATGAGCTTACACTCAATAAGTAAGCCACGTTATACAGTCAAATCATAGCATAGCAATCAATAAGCACATAAATGATTTGCATGCTTAAACATTCCATAAATACTCAAACATGCAATGTAAGTAAACCCACTGTTTATACTCTCAATGGTAACTGTAAATGTGACCCACGGCCCTGCAATATCTCAATAGTGTACCAACAAGCATCCCCCTACTGAAAGGGTCCAGATACCAGGGTCACGCCATATCATAATCCACCAGAACACATACTCTATATGTGTGATGCCACCTCGAACCAAGCAGAACACATCATCTAGATGTGTGATGCACCTCATAGAACTCAGAACACATCCTCTAGATGCGTGATGCCATCTCAACCCAAGCAGAACACATCCTCTAGACGTGTGAATGGCATAAACAAGAAGAACACGTCCTCTAGACGTGTTGGTGGCACAAATCATCAGAACACATCCTCTAGATGTGTGTGTGCATAATAAGCAGAACACGTCCTCTAGACGTGTGTGTGGTATGACATGATAAAGGAGAACCGCAGCGACACATAACAGTACCTCACATCATGCACAAACATATCAATAACATCTCTATATTGCATAAACAGTGGATTATACTTACTGAACAATTGCATGTAATATATCACATCAATGTCATAATAACTGCATCTCTCATGCATAGCATCCACATATGAAATCATAGCACATAAACAACCATGTGTTCATAATATTCATCTACTTACAATTTAGCCAATATCCATAATAATTCTTTATGTCACAATATAATTCATAATTTAAATATTCATATAATGAATAATTTATTAAATACTGATAACTGGCTTACTTACCTCAGTACGCAATCCAACAGGTATATATATCAGCTAGTCAGATGTCTGAGCACCTACAGGATCATTTACACAATTAATTTATTAGAATACGAATATTAAAATGACCCTTAGAATTTCTACCCAAACTAGTTCACATGGCCCTACTTTGGGCTCAAATATCTCCCACTATACATACCCAATTGGGGAAGTAAAAATACCCCAAGAAACTAGAATTCGCCCAGATTCTAGCCATAAAATATTTTGCTAATCCCGGCCGTTACGGGGCCCAAAAACTAGTCCCAAATCAGTACGCTGCACGGCCCAATAGGCCCTGAACCGGCCGGCCCAGCCGGCCCAGTTCAGCCAAATCAACCCGATCCCCTATTTCATCGAAACAGGGGATGGGTTCCATGCCGGTGGCCAGGGCCGCCGCCGGCCAAATTGAGGGTGGCCCGGCCGCCAGTGGCCGGCCAGAGCCGCCGCGGCCGCGGCCGGCCACCCATACCTCCCTTCTCTCTCAATTTCTCTCTCTCACATGTTAATCGACCGCACGGCTATTTACTGTGCCGGCATCATCTCCAGCTAATTGGGGGCAGTTCGGCCACCGTTGGCTGGACCGAAACCGGCTGCCGCCGTGGCCAGCCACCTCCACCCCTCCTATCTCATCAATTTCCCTCTCAATTCCCTAATTTCACTCTTCTTCTCCCTCTCATCTGCGCGGCACGATGCTGTGCCGGCGGCACGGCCGGCCACCTTGGCCGGCCGGACCTCCACCGGACGCACGCCCGGCGCCGGTGGAGGCGACAGGCCAAGCTCAGGCCCGGCGAGGCGGTGAGCACGCTGCCGGGCCCGAACCAACCAGTGCGGCTTCCGCCACAGCACAAGAGAAGGGCCAATTGGCCCTCTCTCTCTCTCTCTCTCCACCACCACCCCGCCGGACACCTCCCCCGGTGCCGGCGGGGTCATCGGCCAAATCTTAGGCCCGGCGAGGCGGCGAGCACGCCGCCGGGCCTGAACCAAGGGATCGACTGGCAACCTCCCTTGCTCTACCTCTCACGTTCTCTTGTCTCCCTCTCTGTCTCTCTCTCATGCTCTCTCTCTCTCTCTCTCTCTGGACCAGGGGATTACCTGATGGATGAAGTGCGCCAGCATGAAGGAAGGAGTCCTCCTTCCTATTTAATCACCTGAGCAGTGCCTCGGATCGGGGGTTTCCCGGAAGACTAAATGCTTCACCTGGAGCGAAGCGTCAATCTGGGGAACCCAACAGATTGGAGCTTGGTTCATCTGAACCAAGCCTGTTCGTTTGAACCGGGTACTACATCCTCCCCTCCTTATAAAAATTTCGGCCTCGAAATTGATACATGACCTCATAACTACGGATTAATCAAATGAATCAAAAGTCAACAATCTTAGATAGATAAATTACCTTCAAATAATTGTGGATACTTCGATTTCATCTCTTCCTCCAGCTCCCAAGTAGCCTCCCTCTCAGAGTGATTATTCCACTGAACTTTGACATAAGGGATGGTACGCCGCCTCAGAATCTGATCCTTGCGGTCCACGATATGCACAAGATGTTCCTCATATGATAAATCCTCCTCAACTGAATAGGCTCATAAGCTATAACATGACTGGGGTCTGAAATATTTCCTCAGCATAGATACATGGAATACATTGTGAACACCAAATAAGATCGGGGGCAGTGCTAAGCTGTATGCAACCTCCCCAACTCCATATCATAAGGAATACTACACCATCTCAAACTTAATCCTTGCGGTCCACAATGTGCACAAAATGATCTTCATTAGTCAATTCTTTCTTAAGCTAAATTGGTTCAAGTTCTAACACATAACGGGGGTTTGAAATATACCTTCTCAGTCATAAAGGTATGAAACACATTGAACACCCCAAAGAGTAATGAAGACAGTGCTAAGTTATAAGTTACCTCCTTTATTTTGATCAAAATCTCAAATGGCCCAATTTATTGTGGACTCAATTCACCTCTAAACACAAATCTCATTACATAATTGGTTAGTAAGACTTCCAAATGATTTTCAACATGAAATTTCAAATCTTTCTTTTTAACATCAACATAACTTTTCTATTAACTCTGAGCTACATGAAGCCGCTTTAATTAATGATACTTTTCATAGTTGTTAAACCAGCTCAGTAACCAAAATTTTCTCTCTCATTTTATTTCAATAAAAAGGGGATCTATACCTTATATCATAGACAACTTAAATGAATCCATTTGAATGTTGGCTTGGTAATCAATAAATAAGCAATTTCACTAAGGGTAAGAAGCTATACCAAGCACTTTCTAAATCCATCACATAGGCTCGCAGTATATCATCAAAAGCTAATTGGTTCATGCAGATTGTCCATCTATTTGAGGGTGGAAGGCTGGACAGAAATTCAGCTTAATTCACTAAGCCTTATGAAAACATCATCAAATTAGAAGAGTGAGACAAATGGGTTCAAACTCAATTTACGCAGTTTACCATTAAACTAAAAACAAATATTAACATCTTTATCTCACTAAAATTTCATCCTCGAAATTAATGTCCACAAATTTTGTACTATTAAAGATACTCACTAGCAAACTTTTATTTCATTCCCAAGTACCCAAATGACATGTCCAACTTTCAAAATTAATTTGATCTTTCTACCAAATAAAATTGAATTCCTTAAGAAGTATTTCTTTCCTGCCCCTTTTTTTTTTTAAATACCTTAACCTCTCACAACACAATCATCATAAATATCATAGGGTCCATCATATGTATTATGTCATCCATTCTTAAGGTTAGTAACACATCAGGTACTCTTAATTCCTCGATAAGACAGTTCTAAATTCTTGTGAATTAGATATAAGATAGTTTTCTTCCAATGCTCTCTCAACTCTTGAATAGTTGAATGTGCCATTAAGCATTACAACACTTATTTCAATCATCATAACATACTAGGTTTCACTCTTGAATACTTCAAGCTAACATCAATGAACATTATGCCAATCATTTAGGATATTATTCATAATTATCATAATCAACTAATTTAATTTCTTTGAATAATAGTGTCATCATTAATCATCAGTATGATTAATTTATCTCCTTCATAATTATCAATAATACCACCATAACCAATCAATTTCTCATGAATAGGTCAGTATATCCTCAATAAATAATGTAATTTAAATGATTCAAATTCTTGAATCGATTATTTCGTTACCAATGATTATCAAAATCATCTATAGATTATGCAATGTCCCATGCCATAACATGACCAACTAATTTAAACCCTTCAAATATCTCAAGTGACTTCACTAATCTAGCTCAGATGGATACAAGACTTATAAGGTCAATAAAGATTGAAAATGCACTTACCATCCGAAAGATATAATTTGAAATTATAGTAATCTCTTTATGACTTGAAAGTAATAGTAGAAGTATCCTTAACCATAATCCATAATTAGCAATAGTCAAAATAAAATCATCTCCCTCCTTTTTCCTAGAAAAGATTCATGTCACTTACGGCTGATTGATAATTTATCCATCCTGGAGAAAGATATCTACTTAGAACTATGAAGAAAGGTACAATAAGTATGCACAATAAATTAATGAATATATATCTTGATTTAGAAATCTATTAACAGATAAAAATCCCATGAAATTCTTTATCAGTGGAGTTTATCTTATTCTCATTATTGCTAAAATCTTTCACTTTCTACCATCAAAATATTTGATCATTTATAGCCAAAATCAGTTCTAAAGATTAATAGAGTCTACTGCTCTCAAAACTTAAACAGTAATTGTCTCAGAATTTAAAATTTTATATTCTTCCTAAATGGTCCATCAAGATATAATATGTAGTCAACTATTTCATTAGCATCAATATCAACCATCTTCACATCTAGCAAATTAACAATCAGTTTTGAACATGCAATATCCATAATAAAAGTTCTCTTAATAAAATTCACTATATATACTTATCCATCCAGATTCAAATTAGAAAGTACTCAATTATGATTAATCAAAAACATGTAATTAACTATTTCATTCCCAAAATATCATCAATATTAATCATTTCTATAATCGGCAGATTAGCTCATAATCTTAACTTACAATATCAATAGTGTAAGTTCTACAAATAAAAAAATTTATATATATCCATATTCAAATTCAGATTTAATAACTCAAAATCAATTATCTAACTCAATTGTAATATGGACATAATGTGTTATCTTAGTCATATTAGTCAACAATTGCACTTTTCAACTATTATATCATATTCCATATATTTATCAGTCTTTTATTGCATATCCAATTAAAATTTCATCTCCCATATTATTTAAAGGTCTGAAACTGTTACGAATCATTTCCAACAAGTTTAATGGAGCTAAAACCTCTAGAAGCCCCTTGACCTCCCCACTGATCAAGGCTACCAGCCAGGGAGCCCACATAATATCATTGGCTTGCGATGGTTCATTCTCAATTCCTATCAAACTTGTAATTCTTGATAAACTTTAAATTTCAAGCTTCCAAAGCATAATTTCCTGAAATTCCTTGAAAGTCATAATTGTCTCAATGTCATCCAAGTATTTTGCCTAGAGTGTCATTATGCATATGTCCCTAAGATCATAACCTGGGTCCTGCGGGTTATGGGCCCACCACGCTTCCGCTGTACTCTGATGCTGCATGTCCTGCATAGACTGCGCCATACCCGAGAGAGCTTGAAGCATCTCGGACTGGAATCGCTGGTGCTCAGTTCCTACTGGGTTGGCAGGGGCCGTACCTCCAGTAGTTCCTTGACCTACCGGCTGATCAGCATTACCGGCCGGAGAGTCTTCCTCATATTGTTGGCTCCAAGTACGGCGAGCATATCTATTCCCTGTTAAATTAGTTGTGATTAATATCATCATAAGCTAAAGTGTCAGGTTTCTCTAAGTATAATGTCATCCAAATATGCTCACTACGTGTTATCATGTCAATATGTCTATGTCCCTAGGGCCATAACCTAAGCTCTGATACCACTTAAGCTTCACGCCCCAGACCCAATATCGGGCTAGGGTGACAACCCGCCGCGTGCCGAGCACGCAAGGCGTCACAAAATTTTTCACACATAACACTATTATATATAAAACCAAGCCAATTACATCACTGAATACTATAAGTCTTGGGTTACAACCTTTACACACCACAATAATAAAGTTTGGGCATCAAGCCATACACATAAGCAATACTGGGGTTACTACAAAATAATGGGTCTTGATTTATTTAATAGGAGATCCATCACCCCAACAGTCCATCTTCAATCTCGTGGCTCTGACAAAAACGTTGTAAGATTTTTATGAGCTTACACTCAATAAGTAAGCCACGTTATACAGTCAAATCATAGCATAGCAATCAATAAGCACATAAATGATTTGCATGCTTAAACATTCCACAAATACTCAAACATGCAATGTAAGTAAACCCACTATTTATACTCTCAATGGTAACTGTAAATGTGACCCATGGCCCTGCAATATCTCAATAGTGTACCAACAAGCATCCCCCTACTGAAAGGGTCCAGATACCAGGGTCACGCCATATCATAATCCACCAGAACACATACTCTATATGTGTGATGCCACCTCGAACCAAGCAGAACACATCCTCTAGATGTGTGATGCCACCTCATAGAACTCAGAACACATCCTCTAGATGCGTGATGCCATCTCGAACCCAAGCAGAACACGTCCTCTAGACGTGTGAATGGCATAAACAAGAACACGTCCTTTAGACGTGTAGGTGGCATAAATCATCAGAACACATCCTCTAGATGTGTGTGTGGCATAAACAAGCAGAACACGTCCTCTAGACGTGTGTGTGGTATGACATGATAAAGGAGAACCGCAGCGACACATAACAGTACCTCACATCATGCACAAACATATCAATAACATCTCTATATTGCATAAACAGTGGATTATACTTACTGAACAATTGCATGTAATATATCACATCAATGTCATAATAACTGCATCTCTCATGCATAGCATCCACATATGAAATCATAGCATATAAACAACCATGTGTTCATAATATTCATCTATTTACAATTTAGCCAATATCCATAACAATTCTTTATCACAATATAATTCACAATTTAAATATTCATATAATGAATAATTTATTAAATACTGATAACTGGCTTACTTACCTCAGTACGTAATCCAACAGGTATATATAGCTAGTCAGATGTCTGAGCACCTACAGGATCATTTACACAATTAATTTATTAGAATACGAATATTAAAATGACCCTTAGAATTTTACCCAAACTAGTTCATGGGCCCTACTTTGGGCTCGAATATCTCCCACTATACATACCCAATTGGGGAAGTAAAAATACCCCAAGAAACTAGAATTCGCCCAGATTCTAGCCATATAAATATTTTGCTAATCCCGGCCCATTACGGGGCCCAAAATCTAGTCCCAAATCAGTATGCTGCACGGCCCAATAGGCCCTGAACCGGCCGGCCCAGCCGGCCCAGTTCAGCCAAATCAACCCGATCCCCTGTTTCACCGAAACAGGGGTGGGTTCCATGCCGGCGACCAGGGCCGCCGCCGCCAAATTGAGGGCGGCCCGGCCGCCGATGGCCGGGCCAGAGCCGGCCGCGGCAGCGGCCGGCCACCCATACCTCCCTTCTCTCTCAATTTCTCTCTCTCACATGTTAATCGACTCACGGCTGTTTACCCGGTCTCCGGCTAATTGGGGGCAGTCCGGCCACCGTTGGCCAGACCGGAACCGGCCGCCGCCGCGGCCAGCCACCTCCCCCCCTCCTATCTCATCAATTTCCCTCTTAATTCCCTAATTTCACTCTTCTTCTCCCTCTCATCCGCGCGGCACGATGCTGTGCCGGCGGCACGGCTGGCCACTTTGGCCGGTCGGACCTCCACCGGACGCACGCTCGACGCCGGTGGAGGCGATAGGCTGAAGCTCGGGCCCGGTGAGGCGGCGAGCACGCCGCCGAGCCCGAACCAACCAGCGTGGCTTCCGCCACCGCACGAGAGAAGGGCCAATTGGCCCTCTCTCTCTCTCTCTCTCCACCACCACCCCGCGGACACCTCCTTCGGTGCCGGCGGGGTCGTCAGCCAAATCTCAAGGCCCGGCGAGGCGGCGAGCACGCCGCCGGGCCTGAACCAAGGGATCAACCGGCAACCTCCCTTGCTCTGCCTCTCGCGTTCTCTCTGTCTCCTCTCTCTCTCTCTCTCTCTCTCTCTCTCTGGACCAGGGGATTACCTGATGGATGAAGTGAGCCAGCGAAGGAAGGAGTCCTCCTCCTTCCTATTTAATCACCTGAGCAGCGCCTCGGATCGGGGGTTTCCTGGAAGACTAAACGCTTCACCTGGAGCGAAGCGTCAGTCCGGGGAACCAACAACTGGAGCTTGGTTCATCTGAACCAAGCCTGGTTCATCTGAACCAAGCCTGGTTCGTTGAACGAACCGGTACTACACAAGGATGCCTAAATAACAAGTATCCATTGAGATAACATCACAAACACCTTATTTCTACAATACTTTTCAATGGAAAATTGGACTGAGCATCTTTCATAAATTCGCACCTCGATCCTTTCACTTATTGAGCTATGAAAATTTAAAGGGATGTAGGTGTTCACAATGGGTTCTCAAAAGAGCACAGGATTCTACAAATGATAAAGGATGATTCACATTCATGCTTATCCATGAATGTTGGAAAATACAGAAAGAATTGTTAGTTTGATAGTGGATAACAGTACCAATGGGTGACCAAGAGACCTAGCAAGCACAAGATTCTGTATATGATGGAGAAAATGATTCGGGTTCATGTTTATCCATGAGAAAAGCTCTTTTTTATTTTGTCTGCAAGCACAAGAATTTCTGCAGGAAGTTGTTCTCCATATCGGCCAGGTTGCAAACTAGTGGCTTTAAAAATCAGATCTTATCAGCTATTTTTGAAGCACAAGATTATAATCATGAAGAAGATTCAAAGGTTCAAATTAATGCTTTTTATCCCACTTTGGGTCAGGAACTTTTTGAAGGAAGTGCCACATGAAGTTGCGTTGCCTTGAAGTCAAGACCCTGTAATATTCCTTTGTTGCTCTATATAAGGAAGGAAGTTCCCTAGACTCTACCCAAGCGACCAAAGCAAAGAAAGCTCAAGTATTGGAGGCCTTCAGATAAAGACCATGATGAGTGGATAAGTCAGAGATCTGGTACGAGATACTATTGAGCTGGGGTTTGATCAACTTCATAAGGTTGCTGATGTTGTCACCTTCCCTTGGCTGCTCTGGATGGTGCTGTGCTGGTTATCTCAAAACAATTTTAAAATATGTGCGAAAGCGAGATAAGGATCAAATCGCATATCTTAAAAAATTTTATTTGACGATCTATACCCATATTAATTTAATAATAAAAATAATAAGAAGATTAAGAAATTAATCTTTCGTCAAATGTCTTGAACTTCGTCAACACTACCTTGGAATCATCAAATCCTTTTGATCACCATAGATCTTTCCAAACATTCTCCAAGTTATGATGAATATGAATGAGTAGGCGCTTCTGATTTGGGTTGAGATCACTCAACTGAGTTTTTTATTCACTTTGTATTCTCAACTCATGAGACAAAGTGAAGATGAACGAGAAAACTCAATGTGGATGATGACAATCATCTTCCGTTATTTTTCTCTCATGAATCTATATTATAAGAGAATAATAACTATCATCCCTTTTTTTAATTAATTAATTAATTAACTAAATGTTAAGATAACTTTCAACTCTTGGAGATTACTTTAACATGGGGTGTCCCATATATCTATCCAACAATCAATTGTTGATTTCTTTTGATATCTTTATCGTGGGATGATATCAGAGAGAAAAAATCTCTTTGATAATCTCATAAATAGCTCTTTGACTATTAAGAATCATTTCTAATTTATTTGAGCTTAAAGTAAATTTATCTACAATAGGTTTTAATCTATCTACTTCATTTTTCAAATCTTAATTTTCTTTAAACAAGGATTCATTTTCTTTTCAAAATCTTTCTTTTTCCAGACTTAGGTTCCTAACTTGATCTTTCAATTCTTTATTTTTTGAACTTAAGTTAGAAAAATCATCAAGCAATTTATAAAATGCACCATGTAATTCATCAAAAGTAAAGTCATCTAGAATGCTTGGACTTACCTCATCATCATCTGCCATGAAACATACATTAGCGACCTCATTTTTATCTTCCTCTTCGGAGCTTGTAACGTCGCTGTCACTCCAAGTAGCTACCATGGCTTTCTTCTTTATTCTTTTAGGGCCTTTCTTCAATTAGGGATATTCTGATCTAATATGTTATGGCTTCTTACATTCGTAGCATATAAAGGGCTGATTTTTCTCTTTCTCTTTACTATGTTCTCTTTTCATGAATTGTTTTCTTCTTCCTCCAAATTTCTTCTTTCTCATAAATTTCTTAAACTTTGGGTGATGAGTGCTATCTCATCATCCTCCTCATTGTCACTACTTATCTCCTCACTTTCATCATTTTGTGTTGCACTTTTTAGTGCCATAGTTTTTTTTTTCTTTGACTCATCTTCATCAATATGTTGTCGCTGTTGCAGCTCATAAGTTATCAGTGAACCAATTAATTTTTCAAGAGATAAGATATTAAGGTCCTTCACTTCTTGAATTGTAGTGACTCTGGGGCTCCCAAGATCTAGGTAAGGATCCCAAATTTTTTCTAACAAGATCACCATTAGTATATGATTTTCCTAGGCTGAAAAATGATATCGATAAATCTTGTAAACATATCAGAAATGCTTTTGTTGACCCAATTATTGATTTTGATGATTAACAAAAGCCATGAGTATATTCATTGTGTTTCTGACAAATTTGAGAAGTGTTTCAGGGATTAAGAATGTTTAATTATTCAAATGATATATAAAATCAGTTTTGAATTAAGTTTTAAATATAAAATATTTAATTTCAGACCTTGGAGTCGACACCCATAGTGTCTGGAGCTGACACTAGGGCGTATTAGAATAATTCTAAGTTTTCGGCACGGTTTGAGTCGACACCTGAAACTCTGGAGCCGACTCTAACTTGAGATATAGAGAAGTGCTTTCTACGTCAGTTTTTGGAGCCGATACCTGGAATTCGAGAGCCACACCTGGAGTTCGGGAGCCGATACCTGGAATTTCTGGAGCCGACTCTAACCTGAGAACAGAGAGCGTATTTTTAATACATCATTAGAGTCGACACCCTCAGATACTAGAGCCGACACCTTAATGCGCCGAGCTGACACATCATTTTTTCGGAGCCGACTCCCCAACGAACTTTTTATTACTATTTTTGGAACATGAGTTGGAGCCGACACATGCAACGTTGGAGCCGACTCCAACCTGTCAGGAACGGATTTTCAAATTGTCAGAACGGACTCTAACGGTAATATTTTTCCACCTAATCTATAACGGCTATATTCTTTGTGTATAGAAGCAATCCAAGTACATTGTAATGGCTATTTTCTTACCTAATCTTGGATTAAGATATCTATAAAAGGGGGCATCTGTCCGTTGGAAAAAGGGACTGAAAAAATCAAAAAAATCAAGTGAAAAGAGAGAGATATTTTCAAAAAGAAATCTCTGAATCCATGTCCATCTTCTGAAGAGAGATCCAAAAGAAATCCAAAGCTCTCAAAGATTAATTTTGAAGGATTTTCAAAGGAGAAAAGAAGAAGCTCAAAAGCCCCTTTTTTCTCAACTTCTCTACAACTTTATGTGAAGAATTCGAGTTGAAGCTTGATTCAACCATTCAAAATAGAAGAGAAAAAGAAGAAAAAAAGAAAAGCTCACATTCAAATCGCTTCAAACATGCTTTTCTAATACTTGTTTATTTAAATTGCATATTTGCTCATTTGAGGAGCTATTTTGTATTGTAAACTTTATTTCTAAATTATTTTTGCTAATTCAATCAGGGGGTTGAATTAGTGGTGGTAGTATATCTTGGAACAAGCTAAGGTTAGCTTGGGTTTGGGTTGTGTGCTGGTGAGCCCAGAAAAATTGGCTGGGTTCGTTGTGATCCCAGGTAAAACAACTAGTTAGAGTTGTGAGCTTATAAAATAACTCGACTATAATCGGTGGGATTATAGCGTGGACCCAAGTGTTGCTTGGGAGTGGACGTAGGTGTTGGATACACCGAACTACTATAACTCTTTGTGTTTGCCGTGCATTTATCCCTCTCTCTATATATTCTTTATTTGAGCTTAGCTTTAATTAATTCAGTTCATTTAAGCACTTTCATATCAATCTAAATATTTTTAAAAAGTTAAATTTTTTAAAGAACCCAATTCACCCCCCCTCTTGGGTTGCCATCGGGGCCAACAATTGGTATCAGAGCTTGTGCTCATTTAAATTTGATCTAACGATCAAGAGTCAAAGATCCAAATGGCAGCTCAAGTTAGATCATCTTTTTCAAAGGTCAATCCACTAATTGACCTCCTTTATTTAATGGTACAAATTATGGTTATTGAAAATCTAGAATGAAAATTGTTATTCAAGCACTTGACTATGACCTATGGGGCATCATAGCAAATGGTCCTCATGCACCCACAATAAGAGTAGGTAACATGGTGATTCCTAAGCCAGAAACGAAATGGATGAACATGATAAGAAGTTGGCTCAGCTCAATGCTAAAGCCATGAATGTTTTGTACTGTTCTTTAGATGCTAATAAGTTTAATCGCATCTCTACTTGTATTTCTACAAAGAAATTTAGGATAGATTAAAAGTTACCCATGAGGGTACTAATCAAGTTAAAGAATCTAAATCAATATCTTAGTACATAAATATGAATTGTTTAGCATAGAACAAACTGAATCAATCACTTGCATGTACACTAGATTCACTGATATTGTGAATGGTTTAAAAAGTCTAGGAAAAACTTATACTAATTCTGAATTGGTGTGCAAAATTCTTTGGTCTCTTCTAAGATCATGGGAAGCCAAGGTGACTGCAATCCAAGAAGCCAAAGACTTGAATGCTCTACCTTTGGAGGAACTACTTGGATCCTTGATGACTCATGAGCTGACAATGAAGCAACATCAAGAGGAAGATATCAAGAAGAAGAGAACCATAGCTCTTAAGGCTGCAGAAATTGAAGAAAGCAGCAGTGATGATGATGATGATGATGATGATGATGATGAACAGCTCTCCTTGTAATAAAATTTAAAAAAAAATTGCAAAGAAGGAGACCCTTTCATAAGAAAAAGTCTAGAACAAAAATAGAAGGAGAAAGGAAGAAAGAGAAGGACAAAGAAAAAGAAAAAGAACCCTTGACATGTTATGAGTGTAAGAAGCCGGGACATTTCAGATATGAATGTCCTCAATTAAAGAAGGGTTACAAGAAGAAGAAGGCATATGTTGCAATATGGAGTGATAGCGAAGAATCCTCTTTCAAGGAGAAACACTACAAGAAAATAATGAAATAGCGACGCAATTTTAGTGATGCAAAGATGCGTCGCTAAAATTATGACAACATTGTGATGCCTCCGCGTCAAAAAAATATTGCGACGCAAATAGCGACGTATTAGCGACTCAATAAACCATAAAATTAAAAAAAAAAATTTTAAATTTAGCGATGCAAAAATGCATCGCAATATTTATAAAATATATTTTTAAATATTATTAAAGGATAAAATATTACGACGCAGCTAAGTGCATCGCAATGTTTTTTAAAAATTTAATTATGTTAAATAGCGACGCATTAGCGACGCAATAAACATAAAATGAGAAAAAATATATTTAATATAGCAACATAAAAATTACGTCGCAAATATTAATAAAAAAATTAATTTTTATAAAATATAATTATGAAATAAAAATATTGTGACGCAACTCAGTGCGTCGCAATATATTTGAAAAACATAATAATTTTAAATAGCGACGCATTAGCGACGCAATAGACCACAAAATTATAAAAATTAATTTTAATTTAGCGATGCACTAATTATCGTAATTATTTTAAATAAAATTAATTTTTATAAATATTAATATCAAAAAAAAATATTGTGATGCAAAACAGTGCGTCGTAATATTTTTAAAAAACTTAATTATTTTAAATAGCGATGCATTAGCGATGCAATAAACCAGAAAATATAAAAATTATTTTTAAATTTAGCGACGCAATAATTGCATTGCAATTAATTTAAATAAAATTTATTTTAAGAAAATAGTATTATGAAATAAAAATATTGCGATGCAATCCAGTGCATCGCAATGTTTTGTTAAAATAAATATGTTAATTAGCGATGTAATAGCGATGCAATAAAACAGTAAAGTAAAAAAAAATTTATTTAACATGCAAATTAATGCGTCGCAATATTTTAAAAGAAATTCATAATGCCAAATTAGCGAGGCATTAGCGAAGCAATAAATTAAAAAATATAATTAAAAATTAATAATGTCCGAGATCGATGATCGTCGACCGTGATCGATCATGGCTTCATCGATCGCAACCATCGGGTCGTCGTCGATCGGATCGATCACGATGGTCCAAGATCGGTCGTTGCCGACCAGGATCAATCATGGCTTGGATCGATGGCAACCATCGTATCATCGTTGATCGAGATCGATCATGGCTTCGATCGATCACAACCGTCGATCGTCACCGATCCGATCGATCACGACAGTCCGAGATCGGTAGTCGCCGATCGGGATCGATCATGGCTTCGATCAATCGCAACCCTCGATTGTCACCGATCCGATCGATCGCGACGGTCCGAGATCGATCATCGCCGATCAGGATCGATCATGGCTTGGATCGATCGCAACCGTCAGATCATCGCCGACCGGGATCGATCATGGCTTCGATCGATCGCAATCGTCGGATCGTTGCCGATCCGATCGATCGCCATGGTCCGAGATAGGTCATCGCCGACCGGGATTGATCATGGCTTGGATCGATCGCAAACGTCGGATCGCGCCGACCGGGATCGATCATGGCTTGGATCGATCGCAATCGTCGGATCATCGCCGACCGGGATCGATCATGGCTTCGATCGATCGCAACGTCGGATCATCGCCGATCTGATGATCGCCACGGTCCGAGAGAGGTCATCGCCGATCGGGATCGATCATGGCTTGGATCGATCGCAACCGTTGGATCATCGCCGACCGGGATCGATCATGGCTTCGATCGATCGCAACCGTTGGATCCTCGCCGATCCAATCGATCGCCATGGTCTGAGATAGGTCATCGCTGACCGAGATCGATCATGGCTTAGATCGATCAGAACCATCGGATCATCGCCGACCGGGATCGATCATGGCTTGGATCGATCCCAATCGTCGAATCATCGCCGGCCGGATCGGTCATGGCTTCGATCGATCGCAACCGTCGGTTCATCGCTGACCTGGATCGATCATGGCTGGATCGATCGTAACCGTCAGATCGTCGCCGATCCAATTGATCGCAACGGTCCGAAATAGGTCATCGCCGATCGGGATCGATCAAGGCTTGGATCGATCGCAATCGTCGGATCGTTGCCGACCAGGATCGATCATGGCTGGATCGATCGCAACTGTCGGATCATCGTCGATCGAGATTAGTCATGGCTTCGATCAATCGCAAACGTCAGATCATCGCCGATCGGGATCGATCATGGCTTCGATCGATCATAAACATCGGATCGTCACCGATCCGATCGATCGCCACGGTCTGAGATAGGTCATCGCCAACCGGGATCGATCATGGCTTGGATCAATCGCAACCGTCGGATCATCGCCGACCAGGATCGATCATGGCTTTGATCGATCGCAACCATCAGATCATCGCCGACCGGATCGATCATGGCTTCGATCAATCGCAACCATCAGATCATCGCCGATCCAATCGATCGCGACGGTCCAAGATAGGTCGATGCCGATCGGGATTGATCATGGCTTGGATTGATCGCAACCGTCGGATCGCCGCCGATCTGATCGATCGCGACAGTTCAAGATAGGTCGACGCCGATCGGGATCGATCATGGCTTGGATCGATCGCAATCGTCGGATCATAACTGACTGGGATCGATCATGGCTTGGATCGATCGCAACCGTCAGATCGTCGCCGATCCGATCGATCGCGACGGTCCGAGATAGGTCGTCGTCGACCGGGATTGATCATGGCTTGGATCGATCGCAACCGTCAGATCGTCGCCGACCAGGATCGATCATGGCTTGGATCGATCGCAACCGTCGGATCATCGTCGACTGGGATCGATCATGGCTTCGATCAATCGTAACCATCGGATCATCGCCGATCTGATCGATCGCAACGGTCCGAGATAGGTCAACGCCGACCGGGATCGATCATGGCTTGGATCGATCGCAACCATCAGATTGTCACGACCGGGATCGATCATGGCTTGGATCGATCGCAACCATCGGATACTCGCCGACTGGGATCGATCATGGCTTGGATCGATCGTAACCGTCAGATCGTCGCCGATCCGATTGATCGCCACGGTCCGAGATAGGTCATCGCCGACCGGGATCGATCATGGCTTGGATCGATCGCAACCATCGGATCATCGCCGACCGGGATCAATCATGGCTTGGATCGATCGCAACCGTCGGATCATCGCCGACCGGGATCATCATGGCTTGGATCGATCGCAACAGTCGGATACTCGCCAACCGGGATCGATCATGGCTTGGATCGATCGCAACCGTCGGATCGTCGCCGATCCGATCGATCAAGATGGTCCGAGATAGGTCGACATCGACCGGGATCGATCATGGCTTGGATCGATCGCAACCATCGGATCATCGCTGACCGAGATCGATCATGGCTTGGATCAATCGCAACCATCGGATCGTCGCCGACCGGGATCGATCATGGCTTGGATCGATCGCAACCATTGGATCATCGCCAACTGGGATCGATCATGGCTTCGATCGATTGCAACCGTCGGATCGTTGCCGATCCGATCGATCATGGTCCGAGATAGGTTGTCGCCGACCGGGATCGATCATGGCTTGGATCGATCGCAACCGTCGGATCATCGCCGACCGGATCGATCATGGCTTGGATCGATCGCAACCATCGGATCATCATCGATCGGGATCGATCATGGCTTGGATCGATCGCAACCGTTGGATCTTCGCCGATCCGATCGATCGCGACGGTCCGAGATAGGTCGACGCCGACCGGATCGATCATGGCTTGGATCGATCGCAACCATCGGATCGTCGTTATCCGATCGATCGCCACGGTACAAGATAGGTCATCGCCGACCGGGATCGATCATGGCTTGGATCGATCGCAACCGTCGGATCATCGCTGATCCGATCGATCGCCACGGTACGAGATAGGTCATCGCCGACCGGGATCGATCATGGCTTGGATCGATCGCAACCGTCAGATCATCGCCGATCGGGATTGATCATGGCTTGGATCGATCGCAACCGTCGGATCATCGCCGACCGGGATTGATCATGGCTTCGATCGATCGCAACCGTCGGATCGTCGCCGATCCGATCGATCGCAATGTATGCGTCGCAATTATTTTTAGTAAATATAATTTTTATCAGTAATAATAAATAAAAGAAATATAATATTGCGACGCATTAGTTGCATCGCAATATTTTTTCTATAATTATATGTAATAAAAAAGTATAAAAAAATTATTGCGATGCAATTTGTACGTCGCAATCATTATCATAAATTATAATATTATTATTTATAAATATTAAAAAATTATTGCGACGCTGTAGCGACGCATTTTTGAAGAAAAAATAAACAAATATTGCGACGCAATGTATGCGTCGTAATTATTTTTAGTAAATATAATTTTTATCAGTAATAATAAATAAAAGAAATATAATATTGCGACGCATTAGTTGCATCGCAATGTTTTTTCTAAATATATGTAATAAAAAGTATAAAAAAATTATTGCGATGCAATTTATGCGTCGCAATCATTATCATAAATTATAAATATTATCATTTATAAATATTAAAAATTATTGCGACGCCGTAGCGATGCATTTTTGAAGAAAAAAGTAAATAAATATTGTGACGCAATGTATGCGTCGCAATTATTTTTAGTAAATATAATTTTTATCAGTAATAATAAATAAAAAATATATAATATTGCGATGCATTAGTTGCATCGCAATATTTTTTCTATAAATATATGTAACGAAAAAGTATAAAAAAAATTATTGCGACGTAATTTGTGCATCGCAAACATTATCATAAATTATAAATACTATTATTTATAAATATTAAAAATTATTGTGATGTCGTAGCGATGCATTTTGAAAAAAAAAATAAACAAATATTGCGACGCAATGTATGTGTCACAATTATTTTTAGTAATATAAATTTTATCAGTATTAATAAATAAAAGAAATATAATATTGCGATGCATTAGTTGCGTCACAATGTTTTTTCTATAAATATATGTAATGAAAAAGTTTAAAAAAATATTGCGATGTAATTTGTACGTCGCATTATTATCATAAATTATAAATATCATTTATAAATATTAAAAAATTATTGCAACACCGTAGCGACGTATTTTCGAAGAAAAAAATAAACAAATATTGCGACGCAATGTATGCATCGCAATTATTTTTAGTAAATATATTTTTATCAGTATTAATAAATAAAATAAATATAATATTGTGATGCATTAGTTGCGTCGCAATATTTTTTCTATAAATATATGTAATGAAAAAGTTTAAAAAAAAAATATTGCGATGCAATTTGTCCATCGCATTATTATCATAAATTATAAATATTATCATTATAAATATTAAAAAATTATTACGACACCGACACATTTTTGAAGAAAATAATAAACAAATATTATGATGCAACTAATGAGTCGCAATAGTTTTTAGTAAATATATTTTTTATCAGTAATAATAAATAAAACAAATATAATATTGCGACGCATTCGTTGCGTCGCAATATTTTTTCTATAAATAGATGTAACAAAAGTAAAAAAAAATATTGCGATGCAATTTGTACGTTACAATTATTATCATAAATAATAATTTTTATCATTTATAAATATTTAAAAAAATAAATAAATATATATAATATTGCGACGCATTTGTTGCATCGCAATGTTTTTTGGATAAATATATGTAATGAAATAGTTAGAAAATTTTTGCGACGCACTATATGCATCGCAATTATTGTCATAAATTATTATTTTAATCATTTAAAAATATTAAAAAATATTGCGATGCCTTAGCGATGTAATTTTGAAAATTAAAATTAATTTTTTGCCGGACATTGGCGCCAAGTTAGCGACGCAATTAATTGCGTCGCTACCTTTTTCATAAAAATATAATAAGGCCAAATTAATGATGGATTAGCGACGCATTGTTGCGTTGCTAATACATAATAAATTTTAAAAAAAAATTGCGACCGATTAGCGATGCAAATTTGCATCGCTAATCACTCATATATAAAGTCGGTCGGCCTTCTCTTCTTCTTCCCCGTCTTGACCTAGCCGCCGCCCTCCCCAAAACCTCTCCGGCTCACACCGTTCGCTGCTCCGGATCCCCCCCTCCGATGCTCCGGCTCCCCGGCAGTCTCCTCCAACTCCGGCGTCTCCTCTCGACCGAGGTAAGCCCCCCCACCCTCTTCCAAAATTTTTTTTTTATAAAAATTTTCCTCCGGCCACGGCCAAGACCGTGGCCGTCTTCTCTGGCCACGGCCGCTGCCGTGGCCGGCAGTGGCCTGGCCACGGTGGCCAGGCCACAGTCAAAAAAAAAAATTTCTTGTAACAAGGGGGTGGGGAAACCCCCCCCAAACTGTCTTCTCCGGCCACAGCCGCTGCCGTGGCCGGCAGTGGCCTGGCCACGGTGGCCAGGCCACAATCAAAAAAAAAAAAAAATTGTAATAGGGGGGGTGGGGAAAACCCCCCCCCATTTTGTCTTCTCCGGCCACGGCCGCTGCCGTGGCCGGCAGTGGCCTGGCCACAGTGGCCAGGCCACAGTAAAAAAAAAAAAAAAAAATTTGTAAAAGGGGGGGTGGGGAAACCCCCCCCCCCATTTTGTCTTCTCCGGCCACGGCCGCTGCCGTGGCCGGCAGTGGCCTGGCCACGGTGGCCAGGCCACAGTAAAAAAAAAAAAAATTTGTAACAAGGGGGCGTGGGGAAACCCCCCCCCCCACGGCCGTGGCCGCGATCGGAGAAGCCGGCCACGGCCGCTGGCCGTCTTCTCCAGCCACGGCCGCTGCCGTGGCCGTCTTCTCCGGCCACGGCCGCTATCGTGGCCGGCAGTGGCCTGGCCACGGTGGCCCACGATGGCCATAGTAAAAAAAAAAATTTGTTGGCTGTTACAGGCGGGGTGGGGAAAAACCCCCCCCCCAATTTCTCTTCTCCGGCCACGACCGCTGCCATGGCCGGCAGTGGCCTGGCCAAGGTGGCCAGGCCATAGTTAAAAAAAAAATAGGCTGTTACAGGCCCCCCCCCTCCCTTGACCTTCTCCGGCCACGCCGCTACCGTGGCCGGCCGTGGCCTAGCCACGGTGGCCAGGCCACAAAAAAAAAGGGCTCCTAAACATTAAGTCAATCAGCCGAGTGCCCTGCATTTCAAGAGGATGAGATGGAAATGCATGCAATTGAGGACGACACAAGGGCTCCTGAAACATCACTTAGAGATCCAAATGGTAATGTCCAAGAAATTGCAGATGCAAATGTTCGGTTTCCTTTCGATGATAATGAAACTGAATCGCAGTCCGATACGGCATCGGATGTTGAACCGACATTTCACGAAACAAATGACACCGATTAAACATAGAGGTTTTTTAAAATTTAACTTTTTTTATAAGTGTTAAATTTTTACATAGTCAATCATTAATCGTAATTTAATTGTATGAATCTTTATTATTTTCAGTATGACGGGCAGAGGTAGATCTACCGACGACAGACAGAGTGAGCAGGGACGTAGCCCTGCATCAGATCACATGAGCATCAGAGATGGAAAGTTTGGATCTCCAGTAGTCGCACAACCTTCGATCTCTCCAGCAGTATTACCATCCAGCCAATCGACACATACCTCCGAGAGTTCTTCCACCATCGGCCGCACCGTACTTCGACTTGATGCTAGGGGCTGTAAGTATATACTAATTAAAAATATATGTTTATGTCTTTAAGTCAATTACTTATAAACATGCATTTTTTTAACATATTTATTGAGCAGCATCATGTATCCAGCCACATCAGCGCGTATTTCAGAGGCGTGCATATCCCAGTGGCTACGATTGGCGCCACGTATCTCCAGCCACGAGGGAGTTTTATTTTTCTAAGTTTCAGGTAAACTTATTAAATACAATTTATTGATATAAAATTTTTAATCTTAATAAATTCAGAAACTAACTGTTTATTATAATGCAGAAAAAGTTTACGTGGGATCCTGCCAGCCATGATGCCATTAGGGCAGCATGGGAGGCTCTGACGGGACGCCGATACTCTGACATGCTTCATCGTTGGAGGTCATCGGGTCACATCCTACGCACGTGCCAGAGGATATTTGGCACGAGTGGCAGCAGGCCTGGCAGTCTGATGGCTGGCGCAGGAGGTCTGCATCAGCCAGCACGAACCACCGATCTGAGAAGGGCGGTCCTGGCACGGGTCTCTCCTGCCATACTTCGGGCTCCATTTCGATTCAGGAGCACAGACGGCGTATGGTAAGAAAACATAAATATTTTAATTACTATTTTAGTTATTTACAAATATTTGTATTAATATCAATTTTTTTATTGTTATAGTCTGAGCAGGAGGGCGGAGATCTTGGTGAGTTTCGTCTATTCAGGGTGACACACACCAGGAGGGACGGTTCCTGGGTCGACACGCGATCACGGGAGGTTGCGGTAAGAAATTAGATTTATGTAGTATCTTTTAATTTCTAAAATTTTATTTCAGGAAATTTATTAACTCATTTATTATTGATTTCATAATTTAAAGACACGAGTCGAGGAGCTTCGCTCCTAGGCATCGCAGGTCGACTCTACTGATGGGGAGATGCCCGTCGAACTCTCAGCAGAGTAGAGTCGGCGTGTGTTTTGAAGGCTATTGGTGCCCAGCCGCGAGACCGCAGGGTCTATGGTCTGGGCACTAGAGCTTCTACATATTTTCCCCATCAGGCCTCCAGCTCGCAAGTTTCTGGTGATATTCCTCCCGAGCGTTTAGATGACCTTCGGAGATCTATTGCAGAGGAGGTTCGGCAGGAGGTCGAGCAGGATTTCGAGGATCGTATGCGAGGCCGGGATCAGGAGATTGTAGACATACGAGATGAGATGCATCATTTGCGGGATATGGTTAGCCGCTTGTCGCAGAGTCTCCAGCCTCCATAGCCTCCACGTGATCGCTCAGATTCTTGATGTATTTTTTTCTTTTTATATGTTGTACATAAAAACTTCAAAATTTTAATATATTATTTATTTTTGTAAATTGAATGATTATTGTTTGGATCAATATGAGTGAAGAATGTTTCGATCAATATTTAAATGTAACGAAATTGTATTAACCATTTTAATTTTTTAATTTTTATTTTTTTAAAAAAAATATTTATTAGCGATGCATTAGCCACTGCAATTACATCGCTAATATTTTTAAAATATTATTATTAAATATTGCGATGCAATGAGCTAGCATCGCAATATTTGAGGAAGTCAGGGCTAACCAGTTGCCCTTGGAGCTTAGGCTGCTGCATAACATATGTGGTAGGATTTTGTTCCCTAAGACCGACCGTTTCGAGTATGTTTCTGAGAGGGACATACTGGTGATGGACACTGTTGTGACCGGCTAGCCTATTAACCATCCAGGTATGATTATTTGGTATATAGCCGAGGCTGGAGGCAAGAAGAGATCCAGCCTTCCATATGGCATGATTTTGACCATGATTTTTCGAAGTCAAGGAGTTAGCATATTAGAAAATGAGCCCATGAAAAGCTTAAGACACACTGATTACTACAATAATGCTACTCTGCACCATATGGGTTCCATAAAGGCCAGTGGGCATTGGGAGAGGAAAGGAAGCATGGATGACATGGCAATTGAGATGGACAATGCAGAGCCTTCATTGAGACATACTTCACCTGGCCGCAGCAGTCCTATACCTTCAGCACCTGCACCAGCTTCTACTTCATTCACTTAGGCCTCTGTTAGCTTTTCTGAGACTTAGATGGAACAATTGAAATCTTTATTTTTGGATCAAGAAGCTAAATTAAAAATTGAGTTTGATAACAGACTTATGGGTATAAAGAATCATTTTACTCCTTAGAAGACAAAGTGAACAAAATTGAATCTTCTCTTGGAACATCTTCTGAAGCTCTGAAGTGTGATTTAATGAATATTTTTGACAAGATCAAGGACATTGCGGGTGATTCTGACACATATTCTAGAAGCAATGTAGAACTACAAGATAAAATACAAAATGCAGCTAACTTGGTTGAAAAGAGCTTAAATGATTTTATGAAAATACAAAAGGAAGGAATGGAGAAAATCTTAGAAGAGCTCAAGAAACATCTCAGATTTGGATATTAAAGTTTAAGTTTGTTTTATGATGTATTTTGACTTTGTTTGCATTTTGACTATTTGGGTAATGTAATGAAGTACCTTGATTCTTAGTTTGTATTTTTGATGTAATGAAGTGTTTTGACTGATGTAATGAAGTATGTAATTTTTTGAAAGATGTAATGAAGTTTCAGTATTCAATAAATTTCATAGTTGAACTTTGATATTAAATTGCTTGGATTTTGAATTAACATTGTTCTGTTCAAAGATTATTGATTCTTATGTTTAAACTTTTATAAAGAGGAAGAAAGAATGATTGATGTTAGTTTAAGCTAAATGAATCTTTTCTTAACCTTTTTGTTGATAACAAAAAAGGGGGAGAGAAGATAATTGTATATGCATTGAATGAACTTATTAATTTTGATTAATTGGTATCAAGCATTGAATGAACTTAATTGCATGAGTTTTAATGATAAGGGGAGAGAAGATGTGATTTTGAGTATCATAAGGGGAGCTACCTCATTCAGGGGGAGCTTAACTATGAAAACTTATCTCTGCTTTGAAACTTTCATTTTTTAATCATGCATATACTCAATGTTTTTGTCATCATCAAAAAGAGAGAAATTGTTGGCCCAATTATTGATTTTGATGATTAACATAAGTCATGAGTATATTCATTGTGTTTTTGACAAATTTGAGAAGTGTTTCAGGGATTAAGATTGTTTAATTATTCAAATGATACACAAAATTAGTTTTGAATTAAGTTTTAAATAGAAAATATTTAAGTTCAGACCTTGGAGTCGAAACCCACAGTGTCTGGAGCCAACACTAGGGCGTATCAGAACAATTCTAAGTTTTCGGCACAGTTTGGAGTCAACACCTGAAACTCTGGAGCCGACTCTAACATGAGATACAGAGAAGTGCTTTCTACGTTAGTTTTTGGAGCCGACACCTGGAGTTCGGGAGCCGACACCTGGAATTTCTGGAGCCGACTCTAACCTGAGAACAAAGAGTGTATTTTTAAGACTCGTTAGAGTCGACACCCTCATATACTGGAGCCAACACCTGAATGCGCTGAGCCGACACATCACTTTTCCGGAGCCGACTCCCCAACAAACTTTTTATTACTATTTTTGGAAACTCGAGTTGGAGCCGACGCATGCAAAGTTGGAGCTGACTCCAACTGTCAGGAATGGATTTTTAAATTATCAGAATGAACTCTAACGGTAATATTTTTTCATTTAATCTCTAACGGCTATATTTCTTTGTGTGTAGAAGCAATCCAAGTACCTTGTAACGGCTATTTTCTCACCTAATCTTGGATTAAGAGATCTATAAAAGGGGGCATGATGCGTGACATAGCGCAATGATTAAAACACCTTAATTTTACTATTAGAATAGCGAGAGTAAGGGATCGATTCCACAGGGACTTTAGCGATTATCTTGAAATAATTTATAAATTTAACTAAATAGATAACGAAGTAGATAATTAGTAGTGTAAAATAATAATATATGGTTTATCTTATTAGAGCACGTCTCGTACCCATAGATTACGGCCCATCCCCGTAGATTACGGTCCGTCCCTTTTAAGAATAAATCAGTTTAAATTATTTGCACTTAAATAGAATTTAATAACAATTAAATATGCATAAAACTTTATTTCAATAACATCCAAGAGTGCATATTAAAAAAATAAAAGAGTTTTAATTTCTGATAGCAATAAGAGAGCAACAAATTATTCATAAATCAAATCAAAGACCAGTTGAAACAGACTGAAGATAGGCTGAACCAGGTTGAAGACATGAACCAGCCCATGAACATAACAGATCCTCTAACGCCCACGGACGAACAGAGCCTCCATGATTGAGGAAGAACAGAGCTTCTCTCCTCTTCTTCACGGCTGGAAGTCATGGCTGGAAGAAGAAACAGAACATCCATGCTTACAGACGGAACAGAGTCTCCGAACGGCTACTCCAACGCCCACAGACTCACAGATTTCTCCCTCACGGCTTGGAACGGATGCAAATCATTAGATGGATGGCTTCCTTCCTTGCTCTCCCTCCTTTGCTGCTATTTGTAGAGGCCCGGATGCGGTGAAGACGCGGCGAAGACATGGCATTGCCAAAACAGAGGACGCGGAAGCAACAAAAATAACGAAGAAAATCTGGATAAATCATCAATAAAATTCAAATTCCTTCTAGAGGAATTTAATTCTTTCAATTTGATAACTTTCAATCTAATCTATTTCTTAATTGGTGGAGGAAAAGATTAGATTGGAATTGAAGAAGAATCATGCGGAAACAGGGAATTGGGCTGAGAAAACAATGAAGTCGGCAACGTGTTTGTCGTTTTTTGCTTTGAAAAGTGCTAAATCTTTATAAAATCAATTTTGAGCTCGTTTTAAGTCTGATTTGAGTGCCGTTTGCGTGGTTAAATCCCTAAAATCGAGCTCTTTAAATTGATAAGGTTTTATCTAAAATTATATAAAATATTAAAATATTAACTAATAATAGATACGTTAAATTATTAATTAATAGGTTTAGTAATAATTATTTATGTGTTTATCACTCCCCCCAACTTGAATTTTACTCATCCTCGAGCAAATAAGAAATTTAAAATATGTACCAAGCTAGTCCATGAATTGATAATTATCTTATAGTTCTTCTTTAAAAAATTTTTTTTTTTGATCATAAAGGAGGTACTTCATTGGATTATTAAATTTTTTAGTGATAAAGTGTAGTCCATAAGAATTTATAGAAGTCTTTCTTCACCAACTTTCTACTTCTCTGATTAAATTTTCTAACTTAATTTGGGTTGGGTGTAATATCTTTTGTAATTTAATTCTTTATTTATTTATTTATTTATATGTAAAGTCAGTGCAATGTCCTAACCCCTTGCTTTCTAATTAACCCTTGTAGCGAGCTTTAGGCCAATGGCTCCCAAACCAATTGGTTTTAGGGCATTAGGTGTAAAACACCCCTCGGACTTACTTACTCGAGTTAAAAAGGCTTTAGGTAGGACTGACTCTATTTAGGTTCTTTTACATTCCCACCTTTTTACGCGAACAACATCACTTTCTTAGGTGACGGGGCCCGGTTACTCAGTGAAAGATGTTAAGAACCTAATTTATTAACTTTAAGAGAGATTTTCTTTTCTTTTCTTTTTTTTTTTTTTTGAATAACAATTTTACCCATACCCTTATTAAGTAGATTGTACTATTAAGATCAGTGGTCAGGAGGGTCTGAAATTATTCTAAAATTATTCTGGGCTAAACCCTACCTTTTATTAGGTTTTCTTAATAATTTATTCCTCAGTATTTCAAAAATAATCTAACCATTAATTCATTAATAGACTGCTTGATTAACTTCAAATCGAGACAGAATTTGGTAACACATCTGATTATAGTTTTACTCAAGGATTTATTCTTTTTCCTCCCCCCCCCCCAACTTAATTTCTATTACCCTAATGGAAGAAAAATTAATTAATTGCAAGGAAAGATACTACCTGGTAGAGTATTTGAAGGTTGGAAGTTTCATTGTTGCCATCTTCTTTCAATCTGCTTCTGTTGCTCTTCTCTAGTCATACTAAAAGAATATACTAAAAGAACAGAAAATTATAAATAACTAATAAACTGGGTTGCCTCCCAAGAGCGCTAAGTTTAAAGTCTTCAGCCAGACTATGCTACTTATTATGATAATGTTGGGTTCACAAGATCACTTGATTCAACAATTTCTCCATCATTAATTTCTTCTATATATGGTTTCAAACGTTGGCCATTTACTTTGAATGTATTTCCTTGCTTGGGGTCTTTAAGCTCTACAGCTCCATGGGAAATACTTGAGTTACTATAAAAGGTCCATTCCATCATGAACGAAGTTTTCCAGGGAAAAGATGTAATTTTGAATTGTAAAGCCATACTTTTTGATTTGGTTCAAAAATTTTTCTACTAATAAATTTGTTATGATATGCCTTGGTTCGTTCTTTATAAATTTTTGAGCTCTCATATGCCTCATTTCGTAGCTCTTCTAACTCATTCAATTGGAGTTTTCTATTGACACCTACATTTTTCATATCATAATTAAATTGCTTGATAGCCCAAAATGCACGGTGTTCTAATTCTACAGGTAAATGATAGGCCTTTCCAAATACGAGCCTGTAAGGAGACATTCCTATGGGAGTTTTAAATGCAGTACGATAAGCCCATAATGCATCATCCAAATGTTCTGACCAATCTTTCCTATCAGGTCTTACCATTTTCTCAAGGATATTTTTAATTTCTCTATTTGATATTTCAACTTGGCCACTAGTTTGGGGATGATAAGGTGTAGCTACCTTATGAGTAATTCCATATTTGTTCATTAATGCTTCAAAGTGTCTATTCGTGAAATGTGTACCCCCATCACTAATTATAGCCCTTGGGCATCCAAAACGACTAAGGATATTATGTTGAATAAACTTGATTACAACTTTATGGTATTGGTTCGAGTTGCCTTGGCTTCAATCCATTTTGACACATAATCAATTGCCACTAGAATGTATTCAAATCCAAAAGAGGAAGGAAATGGGCCCATAAAATCAATACCCCATACATCAAAAATTTCTACAACCAAGATACGGTTTAGGGGCATCATGTCTTTTCGAGATATATTTCCTGTTTGTTGACATTGGAGACAATTACGGCTAAATTCATGTGCATCTTTAAAAAGAGTTGGCCAATAAAACCCACTTTGCAGTACCTTTGCTGCAGTTTTTTTTCCACTAAAATGTCCTCCATAGGCAAGAGAATGACAGAAGTTAAGTATACTTTTAAATTCACTCTCGGGAACACATCGCCTAATCACCTGATCTGAACAGTACTTAAATAATTAGGGTCTTCCCAAAAGTAATATTTGATTTGTGAGAAAATCTATATTTTTCTTGTTTTGTCCAGTGGGAAGGTACTTTTCTTGTTGCCAAATAATTCACAATGTGGGCAAACCAGGGAAGACTGCTATGGGAAATTGAGAATAGTTGCTCATCAGAGAACTTATCTCTGATTATTTCTTTATTGTATTCCACTGAGATCCTAGAGATATGATCTGCTACCATATTTTCAGAACCCTTCTTATCTAAGATTTCTATATCAAATTCTTGTAGGAGGAGGATCCATCTAATTAGTCTGGGTTTTGTTATCCTTTTTTGATATAAGATGCCTCAACGCTGCATGATCTGAATAAACTAAAACTTTAGACCCTAACAGATATGATCTAAACTTTTATAGGGAAAACACAACTGCTAGTAATTCTTTTTCAGTGGTAATATAGTTCATTTGTGCATCTAAAAGAGTTTTGCTAGCATAATAAATTACATGGGTTCTCGATTGAGTTTCTGTCCTAAACTACCCCTACAACATAATCAGAAGCATCACACATGATTTCAAAGGTATGGTCCAATTTGGGGGCTTGATAATGGGTGCAGTGGTCAAAGTAGTTCGAAGATGTTATAGGCTGTTAGACAATCTTTATCACAATTAAAAGAATTATCCTTGGTCAACAAATTACACAATGGTTAAGAAATTTTACTGAAATCTTTAATGAAGCGTCTATAAAAACCAGCATGACCAAGGAAAGATCATACTTGTTTAACTGAGGTTGGGGGTGGTAGATTTGAGATCAATTCAACCTTGGCTTTATCAACCTCAATACCTCACTCTGAAACAATGTGTCTGAGCACAATTCCCTCACGAACCATAAAATGGCTCTTCTCCCAACTTAGGACTAAATTCATTTCCATACATCGTTTCAGTACCTTAGTCAAGTTCTTAGACAGCTATCAAATGACGCACCAAAAACTGAGAAAATCATCCATAAATACTTTCAAAAATTGACCAATCATATCAGAAATATGGCCAACATACATCGTTGAAACGTGGCTGGTGCATTACAAAGTCCAAATGGCATGCGTCTAAAGGCATGTTCCAAAGGGACAAGTGAAGGTGGTCTTTTTTGATCTGCAGGAAATACTGGGACTTGATTATATCCTGAATATCCATCTAAGAAACAAAAGAAACTTTATCCCGCTAGCCGTTCTAGAATTTGATCGATAAAAGGCAAAGGAAAGTGGTCTTTCCTAGTCACGGCATTCAACTTTCATAATCTATACACACTCTCCAACTAGTTGATGTGCGAGTAGGAATTGATTCGCCCTTTTTATTTTTAATCACGATAATACCTGATTTTTTAGGTACTACTTGGATTGGACTGACCCATTGGCTATCTGAAATTGGATAAATAATACCAGCATCAAGCCATTTTACTACTTCCTTCTTAACAACATCCCATATGTTTGGATTTAGCCTTCGTTGCATGTCTCTATGTGGTTTGGCTTCAATTTCACTATGAATATGGTGCATGCAAACGGAATTGTCAATTCCCTTAAGATCAGCTATTGTCCATCCAATCGCCTCTTTATGTTCTTTAAGTACATCTACCAATTTATCTTCTTGCTCAGAGGTTAGGGTAGATGCAATGATTACTGGAAGGGTGTCATTGGGTCCAAGGAATGAATATTTTAAGTCATCTGGAAGAGGTTTCAATTCTAGTTGGGGTGGTTCTTCCAAGGATGGTATTAAAGGACTTGGTTTAGTTGGAAGTGGTTCATATTTTATAGTCCAAGGCGGGATGGTGTCGAACTTAGGTGGTTCTAATAACATATTTCTCTTTGGTGTACTCATCAATATCAAAGTCATCTATTCCAAAATGTGTAAGACATGTTTGTAAAGGATCCGAATCAATCAAACTTTGGAATTTCTTATCTACTACTTCCTCTATCATGTTTACTTCATTTAAATCATACACAGGTGGTCCTTGGGAAGCATTAAAAATATTTAATCTCATCTTCTTGTTTCCAAAAGATACATCCATAACACCTGTTCTACAATTTATACATGCATTAGCGGTAGCTAGAAAAGGTCTCCAAGGATGATGGGAATTTGGTTAGGATTACCACTAGATTCCATATCCAACACAAGGAAGTCGACAGGAAAATAGAATTCATCCACCTTTACTAATACATCTTTCAATATTCCACGAGGTTCTTTGACTGATCTCTGCCAATTGTAGTGTTACTGTCGTGGGTTTCAACTCTCCAAATCCGAATAATTCATATACTGAACTTGGGAGAAGGTTTACACTCGCACCCAAATCTAATAATGCTTTCTTGATTGTGAAGTTTCCTATGACACATGATATAATCGGGGTACCAGGATCTTTTAGTTTGGATGGGGTTATTTGCTGAACAACTGAGCTGACTTGCTCAGTCAAATGGATCTTTTTTGTATTTGTGTCTTGGCTTTCCGTTTTTGTGTGCATAGATCCTTCAAAAATTTGGCATAAGCTAGAACTTGCTTGATAGCATCGAGAAGAGGTAAGTTTATTTGGACTTGCTTAAATAACTCAAGCATCTCATTCATCTTTATATTCTTCTTATCTGAAGGCAAAGGAGATTCTAAAGCACTAGGGAATGGGGCTTTAGGTATGATTGCTTGATCATAAATTCCTTTTCTTTTTCATTTCTTCTCTCTTCTGGTTTAGCCACTTCTAATTTCTAGGTTGGTTCAGGTGGATTCAATGTTTTTCCACTTCTGAGAGTCATGACTGATTTAGCATGTTCTGGGAATTTGTCAGGACTATTGGAACCTTCAGCCATGAATTGTCCTTTTGGGTTATCGATAGGCTGACTAGGTAACTTACCCTCCTCCCTTCTACTGAATGCTGTGGCTAATTGACCTATCTGAGTTTCTAGTTTTGCAATAGATTGTGTGTGGGAGTGAAGGATTTGGGTATTCATTTCTAGCCCTTTCAATACTTGTAACACTTTATCTTCAAAAGTAGGCTGATTATTCGGTGGAGGTTGTGGGATGTTTGGATATTGTGAATATGGCATTTTCTAAAATTGGTTTCTTGGTAATTAGGTCTAATCGATGAATTGGCTATAGGTTGAGGTTTCCATGAAAAATTTGGATGATTTCGCTAGCCAGGATTGTAAGTATTTGAAAATGGATCATTTCCTGTTCTAGGAGCTAATCGGGTTTGGGCTTGGTGGGCTTGCTCTTGAACAAGTTCAGGAAATTGGTATGCAGCTGGACATTTACCTATAGAATGGGTTGGACTCGAACAAATTATGCAGACCTCGTGTAATTGAGTAGATGGGAAAGAGATGTTTCCAACTTATAGAATCAGGTCAAGTTTATGGGATAATTCATCTACCTTAGTATAGATATCTGTAGAATGACCTATTTCTTATATTCCACCTCTTTTAGGTTCTACGGGAGGGTCTCGATGAGCAACTGACATGTGATGTAATGAATTCTCACTCAATGTCTCAAAGAGTTGCCAAGCTTCATGTTCATTTTTTAACATAAATGTCCACCATATGAAGCATCAACCATTTGCCTATGCTTTTCTGATAATCCATCATAAAAGCATTGAACCAGTTGCCATTTGGGTATAGCTTGATGTGGACATTTTCTAATTAGTTCTTTGAATCTCTCCCATGTCTCATGAAACATTTCTCCATCTGTCTGGGAAAACTTGTTATGGCTTTGCTAATTTGATTCGTTTTTCCTATAGAAAAATATTTCTTAAGAAATTCTCTCTGAAGATGATCCCAAGTTGAAATTATGACAGTATCTAATGAATTTAACCAATATTTGGCTTTATCTTTTAGGGAAAAAGGGAATAGCTTAAGCCTAAGTGCATCATCAGAGAAATTTTGAATCTTGACAGTTGAGCAAATTTCCAAGAATTCATCTAAGTGTTTGTAGGGATCCTCATTTGTAAGTCCATAGAAAGATGGAAACATTTGGATTACACTTGACTTAATTTCATATTGGACAGCCTCTACTGGAGGCACTTGAATGCAGGGAGAGTAGGTATACCTTGACAGAGTGAAATACTCTTTTAACTGTCGTGGTTGATTATTTTCGTTATTAGGATCCATAATTCTGAGTCTGTTTGCTCTAATAGTTCTTTCTATCTCAGGATCTAAGGGTATAAGGTTGGGTTGCAACGATCGGCGACCAAGCATACACCCTACCAATGATTCTAAAGCAAACAGTTTTTTTTAAAAAATTTATTTTTAATAGAAGAAAAAGAGGGAAATTCTAAAGAAAATACCCTAAAAATTCCTAGAACTAAGAATAATTTAATTAGGGTTTAATAATTTTTTTAGCAATCAAGTTAACAAAGATTAGACTCTCTACTATAGGTTTACCCTAGATCTAGCCAGCTCCTAAATTCGAAGACCGCCTTGGAGCCCTCCAAGTCAAAAATTAGCTGATTAACTTGTCAGTTGAGGATAAGGTCAGTGGGGGTCCCCCCGTTGCTTACTAGGTAAGCGAACGGAACCAATTAAGTAACCACTTTCCTTTCCTTTTCTAGACACCAGTTAAGCAGTCAATCTCGACCCAGTCCAACTCTTTTGGGTGCCTTGTCCTATTGAGCTCGAGTTCCTTAGGGGCTGATGTCTAATTAATTTTAGAGTTAAATGTTTGGGTTAATGCAGAATGAAGGATGTGGTTTATGGGCCAAGGAAGGGTGATGAAATCCCCACCATATCTTGATTAGGGGTTTGTGCCCTTAAAGTTAATTATGATAATGCTATGCAACAAACAGATGTCCAACTCTTAAAATTATCAAACAAAATTAATCTAATTATTTATTTATTTTTTTAAGATTTTTGTGATTAAGTTTCTAATTTTCTAATAAATTATGAGATGTCAATGGAAGAATTTTGAGTTTTGCAGAAAATAAATCCACCTAAGTCAATCTATAGCATAGAAATAATTATTTTGTTTATATTTTATTTTTTTTTTTTATAAATTTTATTTTTATTTTGTTTCCTTAAATTAATTATGTTTTATGGAAGGTGTCTTAGGGTTTTCTTTCAGTTTTTTTTTTTAGGTAAGTTAATTAAAAGGAAAATTTGATTAGGTTAAATTGGATTTGTGGCAAAAAGGAAAGTAATAAATTTTTTTATGTTAAAAATAAAATATGCAATTCTAACAATTAAAGAAATAAAATAAAGACACAATAACTATTCAAAAATTAAGAGAAAATTAATCTAAATTTTTTATATTTTTATATTTTTTATAAATTTTTTTTCAAAATAACACACTTAAGTCCCCGGCAACGGCACCAAAAATCTGATGCGTGTCGTAGCGCAATGATTAAAAACCTTAATTTCACTATTAGAATAGCGAGAGTAAGGGATCGATTCCACAGGGACTTTAGCGATTATCTTGCAATAAATTTATAAATTTAACAAAATAGATAACGAAGTAGATAATTAGTAGTGCAAAATAATAAGATATGGTTTATCTTATTAGAGCACGGCTCGTACCCATAGATTATGGCCCGTCCCTTTTAAGAATAAATAAGTCTAAATTATTTTCACTAAAATAGAATTTAATAACAATTAAATATGCATAAAACTTTATTTCAATAACATCCAAGAGTGCATATTAAAAAAATAAAAGAGTTTTAATTTCTTATAGCAATAAAAGAGCAACAAATTCTTCATAAATCAAATCAAAGACCAGATGAAACAGACTTAAGATAGGCTGAACCGGGTTGAAGACATGAACAGCCCACGAACAGAACGGATCCTCTAACGCCCACAGACGAACAGAGCCTCCACGATTGAGGAAGAACAAGCTTCTCTCCTCTTCTTCACGGCTGGAAGTCACGGCTGGAAGAAGGAACAGAACATCCACGCTTACAGACGGAACAGAGTCTCCGAACGGCTACTCCAACGCCCACGGACTCACAGATTTCTCCCTCACGGCTTGAAACATGCAGATCATTAGATGGATGGCTTCCTTCCTTGCTCTCCCTCCTTTGCTGCTATTTGTAGAGGCCCGGATGCGGTGAAGATGCGGCGAAGATACGGCGTTGCCAAAACAGAGGACGCGGAAGCAACAAAAATAAGAAGAAAATCTGGATAAATCATCAATAAAATTCAAATTCCTTCTAGAGAAATTTAATTCTTTCAATTTGATAACTTCCAATCTAATCTATTTCTTAATTGGTGGAGGAAAAGATTAGATTGGAATCGGAGAAGAATCGTGCGGAAACAGGGAATTGGGCTGAGAAAACGATGAAGTCGGCAACGTGTTTGCCATTTTTACTTTGAAATCCATGCTAAATCCTTATAAAATTAATTTTGAGATCATTTTAAGTCGATTCGAGTGTCGTTTGCGTTGTTAAATCCCTAAAAATGAGCTCTTTAAATTGATAAGTTTTATCTAAAATATTATATAAAATATTAAAATATCAACTAATAATAGATATTAAATTATTAATTAATAGGTTTAGTAATAATTATTTATGCGTTTATCAGGGCCTCCATCTGTTTGAAAAAGGGACTGAAAAAATCAAAAAAATTATGTAAAAAGAGAGATATTTTCAAAGATAAATCTCTGAATCTACGTCCATCTTCTAAGAGATATCCAAAAGAAATCCAAAGCTCTCAAAGATTAATTTCGGAGGATTTTCAAAGGAGAAAAGAAGAAACTCAAAAGCCCCTTTTTCCTCAACTTCTCTACAACAACTTTCTGTGAAGAATCCGAGTTGAAGCTTGATTCAACCATTCAAAAGAGAGAGAGAAAAAGAAGAAAAGCTCACTTTCAAATCGCTTCAAACAGGCTTTTCTAATCATTGTTTATTTAAATTGCATATTTGCTCATTTGAGGAGATATTTTGTATTGTAAACTTTATTTCTAAATTATTGTTTGCTAATTCAATCAGGGATTGAATTAGTAGAGGTAGTATACCTCGGGACAAGCTAAGGTTAGCTTGGGTTTGGGTTGTGTGCTGGTAGCCTGAAAAACCGGCTGGGTTCGTTGTGACCCGGGTAAAAAACAAGTTGAAGTTGTGAGCTTGTAAAATAACTCGACTGTAATTGATGGGATTATAGTGTGGACCCAAGTGTTGCTTGGGAGTGGATGTAGGTGTTGGATACACCGAACCACTATAAAATATTTGTGTTTGCTGTACATTTATCTCTCTCTCTATCTTCTTTATTTGTGCTTAGCTTTAATTAATTCAGTTCACTTAAGCACTTTCATATCAATCTAAATATTTTTAAAAAGTTAAATTTTTTAAAGAACCCAATTCCCCCCCTCTTGGGTTGCTTTCTGGGCCAATAGCTTTCAGCATAATCCATTTTAAACAGTTCATATTTATGAACAAGCATGTTTATTTTATATTCTTTGACTTAATTTGTATCCTCCTGAGTAACCTCAAGTCTATCCCAATTTTTTTTTGCAGAAATGCAAGTGAAAATTTGATTAAATTTATTTGCATCAAGTAAACAATAAAGCACATTCATGGCTTTAGCATTCAATTCAGCCATCTTTTTATCATACTCATCCCATTCTATTTTTGGCTTTGGGATGTCAAGACCATTTGTCTTGATTGTGGGTGTGTGTGGGCCATTGATTATAATTCTTTACAAATCATAATCTAGTTCTTGGATGAAAATTTTTATCCGTGCTTTCCAATAAGTGTAGTTTATTCCATTAAACAAAGGTGGTCTATTAGTTGATTGTCCCTCAGTCAAAACTAAACCTATTTGGATTGCTAATGATCTTTGGCTCCAAGCTTGTTAAAGCAAAAGAAATCAGGAGCATTAGGCTCGATACCACTTACTGCTCAAATGAAACAACCCAAGAGGGAGGGTGAATTAGGTTCTTATAAATTTAACGCACATGAATATACTTTTCACAAATTGAAATTTAATTGGAAGTGGTGTAGTGAGGTGAATGTGGAAGAATCAAATAAAATAAGCAAGCAATCACAAACACAATGATTTTTATAGTGGTTCTGCGCTAATCCAGCACCTACGTCCACTCCCCAAAAACTGCTTAAGAATTTTTACTCCAATCATTTCACCAAATGATTACAACCTCTAGCCTCCTAGGCTAGCAACATGCCGCACAAGGTGGCCTTACAATAAATTACAAGGGTTAAATCAAACCCTTTATAATTTTCAAACCAAATGAAACTTTAAACACAAGATCAGATGAAAAGTAGTGAGTACACAAAGCTCCTATAGTAAAACTTTAAACACTTAATAAATTTAGCTTCAAGTCTGGAGCAAGTAAAACATCAAGAATGAATTTTCTTTCTTTCTTGGTATTAATTGCAATTGTGCCTTTGCCTCTTGCCTGGACTAATACACCATTTTTCATCTTTATTTATAAAATTGAAGAACTGTCAATGTTCACAAAATAGATTTGTCACTAGTCATGTAATTGTTGCACCCACTGTCAAAATACCACACATCATTCCTTTGCTCTTATGCAGTTTGACAAGCATATGGTGTGCTTTTTTCACCTTCATTTTCTTCTAAGAAATGTGCTTGCTCACATACTTTGTACCTACAATCATGTTGAACATGTCCAAACTTTTTACAATTATAACATTGGGATTTTTTCCTAAACCTGCAATCTTTCTTAACATGAGAAGACCTTTTATATAAGTTGCACCTTTGTTGAGTGCTCTCATCATATTGTCTTCTTGGAAGGTTATTTCTTTACATTCCTCTACCTCTTCCTTTTAGATTTCTTTCTCCTTTTCTACTCTAGTTTCCACCTCTAAATGACTCTCTTTTAATTGGAGCATAACATTTATCAACCATTTTGAGTTTAGATTGAAAGGCACTTTCAATTGATGATTCTTTATGCCTAAACAACTTTTGCTCATGAGCTTTAAGAGATCCAATCAATTCATGAACACTTAAAATAAAAAGATCTTTAGATTCTTCAACAATTGTAACTATGGTATCAAATTTTGAAAACAAACTAACCAAAATTTTCTCACATATTCTTTGCTCGGTAATGGTTTCACCATAGCTCTTCATTTCATTAACAGTCTCCATAATTTTGGAGAAGTAATCCTTTAATTTTTTATTTTCTTGCATTCTTAAATTGTCTAACTTTCTTCTTAGAGTTTGAAGTTTGATGGCGCTCACCTTGATGTAACCTTGAAATTCCTCCTACAAGATGTCCCATGCCTCCTTTTATTTAGTGATTCTAATGATTATGGGAAAAAGTTTATTAGACACAGCTTATTGGATGAAGAATAGGGCTTTGGCATCCTTCTTTTTGAAGTCCTTCAGTTGCTCCCTTTGATGATTTCTTGGATTAACTGGGTCTTCATACCCATTCTCTACTAGATCCATATCTCTTGTGAAAGGAAAAGGGTTTTCATTTTGATGCTCCAATAATCATAATTTTCTCCATCAAAGATAGGAATAGAAGGTTGATTAATAGTAATACTCAGATTACTTGAGTTTGCCATGAATCACACCTATTTTTTATTTTTTTCCTTTTTTTTGAGGCAATTTTCTTTCTTCATAGCCTTTTTTGTGAAGATTGGGCTTTCTTTGTCAAGATTATCACTGGCAAGGTAAACACTTTTGAATTACTTATCTTTCTCCACGGCTTCAATGCGGTGGAGAATGACCAGTGCCTAGCCCCTTCCGTGAGCAAAAATCACGTGCAATAGGCTCCAGAAGAAACTTGTGGAATGGGAAGTCAACCACCTAGGTGAGGCTTCAAGCACAACCTCATCAATTTTTTATATTTTTGTTGCTTTGGAAGGAGGAAATTGCAGGATGAAGGAATCTGGTAGATGGAGTTTGGTGGGATCCGTATCTCTTCTCCAAACCACTGGCTTTGATTGTGAGAAAGCGAGGTGGCTCGGTGATGATGAGGTGGTGCATGACTTCTACTTTGCATTTCAGACAAAATCCTGATTCTAATGAAAGAACTCGTTGGCTGTGTGGAAGGAAAGCACCGCATCATGACAACGCTATTTTTTTTAAAGATCTTTGAAGCCATGATGTTTCCAAAATACTCATTGTTGCTACTAAATTTCATTCTTTGACTCGGAAAAGGTGCACGTCAAGATCCTAATAGCGTTCTCCCATCCAGATGGACCTGCATGACAGTCCTCATGCAGGAATTACAGAGGATGGTCCCTACGAAAGACCCTCTAATGCCCAAGTCAGTGGATACTCTTAGCAAATAGATAAGAGGAAGAAGGTTATTGTAGAAGGATGCTCCGAAGAGGGTTTTTAAAGAGTAATAGCCTCTGCTTCATTTTGGGGGCTTAGAATTGCCTTTGAGAGCGTTCCTAGGGGTCTTGAGACTTAGTATTTATGTGCTACCAAGAAAGTAAGCAATTACCTGATTTTTTGAATGCGTTTTAGGAAGTTGAAAGCGGATACGATTGAAATCCCTTTGGTTATGAGGATTAATGGTTGAGGAGGCTGATGGATGCCTTATCAAGAATTTGAAATCTCATTGATCATGGAGGGCATGCTGTATTTGGCTTCTATTTTTATTTTGGAAAGCCTACTCCAAAATTCTTATAATCGGGGTAGTTCATTCTCTAAGATATCCAGCGTAGTTTGAAGTAGTAATGGTGCTTATGTTGAAGGGATGAAGATCAATCCTGCCAAGGTATGAAGATGGCTCGGCCCTGCCAAGGTTTGGAGATAGTTCAGCCTTGCCGAGGTACAAAGATACCTTAGCTTTGTCAAGGTACAAAAATAGCTCAATTCTGCTGAGGTTCGGAGATTGCGGATGGTGCTGCTTATCCTTTTCTACAAAGAAGAATGGATATATTATGGCAGTTAGTTGATCAGAGCTCAGAGGTAGGTTTTGTTGCATGCCACGTCTACCAATTGATGCAGTGATATTTTTACCCCGCATCACTCATTGACTTCTTGATCTACAAATCCAACGAACCTATCTCTAATACCAATTTTTGGGATTGTTTTCAACACAGACTATCTTTGAAAGAAAAATTTGGATAGAGGAAGGTTTTCTGTCACGAAGAAAAATAGATTTAGAATTTCATAAGCACACCACTACGAAAATATTGTGTTTGGTTTTATGAGATTTTAAACATATGCCTCTTATCCATATGAGGCTACCATACCAAAGCATAATAAAATGGCCCAACTATGTATAGGCCCAACTCAGACTAAAAATTATAAATAAAATACTAACAATTAATAAACATTATATTTTATAAATTATTCATGATAGTTAAAAAGATTTTAAACTTTAGTAAATAAATTAATCATAAGTTAGAGTATTTTATAAATCATTTATGTTTGTTAAAAGGATTTTTATAATATTGCAGGATTGCCAAATATTTATTTTATAATTGATGAATATTATTTGAATTAAAATAATTGCTAAAAATTTTTATAATCAATTATTTTAAAATAATAAGATTTTATAATTATTTTTGAAATGTTATTAAATATTTAAATTCTACATAGCATGTTTATTACAAATTTGAATCAAGTAAGTAGGCTAATTATAAATTAGAAGATTTATGTAAATTACTTAATTATAAATATCTATTCAAGAATTTACAAATTACTAGTTAAATATTACTATTTTATTTTTTTATGTGCAATTAATGTTTTAATACATACTATAATAAAGTTTTTTTGCATAGCTAATTATAGCGAATATAGGAGTATTATTGTTATTAAAAAAATTTATGATATAAATAAGTAAACATTAATAAATATAAAATTATTGATAATAAAATATAATTAAAACATATAACTCTGGTCCACTATGTGATGATATAATGACATAATGATAGATACTAAGACCCATCTTCAGAGGGAAATACGTGGAGAACGAACCCCCATTCACAAGGTTAAATATGGCGTTTTAGCCCCAGCTATAGGGTTAAATGTGTTATTTTGGCTCCCATCCATAGAGTTAAATATAATATTTTAGCTTTATCACAGCGATATATATAACCATAGAGTATTAATAATATAATAATATTAAAATTATTAACCATGATATGAAAGATATTACATGAAAAATTTTGAGTACTAGTCAACGATACTTTGAAATTTATAAGTATTAATATATCAATGATATGCAAAGTTGTGAACTGAAGTTTTGGGTTTTTAATTAATGATATGCACTAATTCATAAAATGTTTTATAAACCTTTACTTGCTTGATCTACTAATTTATGCTTAATGTTACTTACTGAGTGAAGGCTCATAAAACTCTATTATTATTATTTTATTTCATAGACCAAGACATTAAGTTGGATTTGGATAGAAGCTTGCCCTTTATCTTAATTAATTTTGTAAAATTGCTCTGCATATGACATCTAGTATGTTGTAGATTTATTTTCAAGTGTGCAGTAGATTCTCATGCTTTAGATCCATCCCAGGTCGAGGGCGTGACATTTGATTTAAAAATATCTTTTTAAAGAAGTAGAAAAGTATATTACAAAATCAATTATTTAAATATTTTGAAAGATGAAGGTATATTTTGATAACCATGTTCTTTATGAAATTCGACCTTGGTCTTAACAAATTGTTTCATTTTATATATGAATTAGCATTTTTATACATAACATATCATCTAATTACTAGAGGTAAAGGTTACTTACTAAGCATCTAGCTTACTATTCTTTTTTGTCCTTCTCCTGATATTAAGGATTAATGCAAATGGGGTTCAAGGAATGAGTACTAAAGGATTAGGATAATTTAGTTATCTAGGCAAAGTAGTTATCTAATTTTATAAAATAATCTTTGGAGACCATGTCCCTTTTACCTGTTATGTTTTTTTTATTAGATGTGTTGCTTTAAATCATGCCATCACAGAATATATTGCTCTATCATTGATTTCTTCTTGAGATTATAAGAGTTTTTAAGGTAATCTAGCATGTCTTATAATCTCAAAACCAATTAAATATTGAGCTATGAAAAATTTAAAGGGATGTAGGTGTTCATAATGGGTTCTGAAAAAGAGCACAGGATTCTGCAAATAATAGAGGATGATTGGCATTCATGCTTATCCATGAATGATGGAAAATACAGCAAGAATTGTTAGCTTGATGGTGGATAACACTACCAATAAGTGACCAAGAGACCTAGCAAGCACAAGATTCTGTACATGATAGAGAAGACGTTTCAGGTTCATGCTTATCCATAAGAAAACTCTTTTTTATTTTGTCTGCAAGCACAAGAATTTTCTCATAAAGTTGTTTCCATAACGTACATGTTCACAAACTAGTGGCTTTAAAAAATAGATCTTATCAGCTATTTTTCGAGCACAAGATTATAATCATGAAGAATGTTGAGGGGTAAAATCGTCATTGCATTAATATCCGTACAAGGGGGCTAAGACCGACCCCTTCCCTTCATATCTCCTGAGCTCCCATAGCTCGTCCTCCCCGAGCTCCCATAGCTCGCTTCACCGAGCTTCCGTAGCTCGTCTTCCCGAGCTTCGTAGCTCGTCTCTCCCGAGCTTCCATAGCTCGGCTTCCTCGAGCTTCCATAGCTCGTCTCTCCCGAGCTTCCATAGCTCGGCTTCCTCGAGCTTCCATAGCTCGGCTCTCCCGAGCTTCCATAGCTCGGCTTCCTCGAGCTTCCATAGCTCGGCTCTCCCGAGCTCCCATAGCTCGTCTTCCCCAAGTTTCTGTAGCTCGTCTCTCCCGAGCTTCCATAGCTCGGCTTCCTCGAGCTTCCATAGCTCGGCTCTTCCGAGCTTCCATAGCTCATCTCTCCCGAGCTTCTATAGCTCGGCTTCCTCGAGCTTCCATAGCTCGGCTCTCCTAAGCTTTCTGTAGCTCGTTTCCCCCGAGCCTCCATGGCCCGGCTTCACTGAATGACCCACGATCCAATACCCACCTCTGCGGAACCTGACGCGGGAGAGCCTAAGCCTACTGTAATGGCACCCTAGGCAAGGAATCATGCTGAGAAGTGGTCTAGAACCTATCAAGGCTACCTGAGACCTACACATCTACCAGATCTCAAGCCATCAAGGAGCTCTCCCAGCCATCGATCCCCTAACGGACAAGATACGTATCCCAACAGCCCCACAACGGCCTGATTCGATCCACTCCCATATCCTAACAACCTCTGAACCTTCCAGAAGACGCTCAAGATCCAGGCGACAGCCTATAAGTATCATGCTCA